>JAQMYJ010000009.1:20890669-20905933 GCA_030014305.1 Clarias laeviceps
ATATACGTGTGTGTGTATATATATGTGTGTGTGTGTGTGGGTGTGTGTGTGTGTGTGTGTGTAAATTTATAAAAATGTATACACACTTCAACATGAAAAAATACATGCACAAAAATATCATGGTCCCATGATTGCATCAACAATGGAGCAACTACTGACATCTTTAGAGGAAACATACTACTACACACTGCTGCCATAATTCAATTTGAGTTTAAAAAAGGGCTAAAAAAAGATAACTTGAAGTGTGTATACAAAAATTTTTGCCCCTCTGTATATTCAGTAGCTTTATTTGCCTAAATGAACTAAAAATATTTTTTTCCCTCACAAAGTATTGTAAATCTAATACAAACAAATATAGGCCTAATGCAAAATGTCATAGGTGTAACAACAGCAGAAATCTACTAATAGCAATAAGTCAAAATTATTATATGAGTACTATGCAAAAAGTACTAGTAGAAATAAACATGTTTAAACTTTCCCAGCTGTATTTAATGAAACAAACTAATTTCCACTACTGGATATTTCCATAAAACTGAGGCAAATTTCCATGGAGTCCTTATTCTCTTTATAAAATGCGTGTACTAAAAATGAAGCGATGTGCACTGAAAGGTGTACTGCAGAGAACCGACATGGTTTTAAAGGAGATGGATTGTCTCACAGGTTTTTACCGTCCACCTGCTTTTAGAGTAATTTTGAAAGCTTTTCCTTTTTCGAAGTGTTTTAGCTTTACAGAACTGATTTAAGATGAACTATATCCACAAACATCATACATTAAAAAAATGTGTGTCCTGCCTGTGTGTGTGTGTGTCTGATCTCTGCTCTTACCTGCTCAGGTGAGAATCGGCTACGTTATGTCCAGCGACTGGTAAACGGGACCTTCACACCTCTGACAGTGCCAGTGGGAGATGAGGAGCCATGTGAAGTGTCACCGCGCAGCCTGGCCGAAGCACTTTTGGTAAACATCCTGTTAACTTTTATTACTCTGAAAGGATAGTACAGTAGAACCTTGGATTACGAGCATAATTCATTCCGGAAGCAGGCTCATATTTCAAAACACTCGTAAATCAAAGCGAATTTACCCATAATAAATAATGGAAACTCAAATTATTCGTTCCACAGCCCCAAAAAAATAAATACATAAGATAATTAACACAAAATATAAAGTAAAAATAAAACAAATTAACGGGCATACGCGTGTGTTATACACGTGCTGTACACATACGCATACAAACACAAAATAAGATATGTTTTATGCAAACACACGTGGTCAGTGTTATAGTAAACAGTACATGCGTGCCGGATGTTGATTATACCAGTAAGAGACGCGCACTAAGACCCAGTAGGGGAGACGATTACCCACAATTCCGCAGCATAAGAGAGAGAAAAAACATTGGCTCAGTTGTGATCATGTGACGCTCGTCGTCGTGATACATGATACTCGGTACTCGTAAACCAAGACTTGTTCGTTTTCCAAGTCAAAATTTATTAAAAATCTTTGCTCGTCTTGTGGAACACTCGCAAACCGCATTACTCGCAATCCGAGGTTTCACTATAAGGATAAAATGCTGCTAATATGAAACTAGGATTGTCCTTCGTGTGTTTGGTTACTGTTGCAGTGTTAACTTGTTTACTCTGCCTCCACTTTTACAAAGAAAGTAAAGTGGTTATCATGAGAAATAACAGGTTTTATGTAGATTATAACTTAAAATATTACAAAACAATAATTCTCGGGTGTTCATGGGAATCAGTTTAGCTAATAGAGTTTCAGCTTTGAGAACACCAGATTTATGCTACCAGAAGAAATATGCACAGCTGTAACTCACAACATTGAACCAGCAAGAACCAGCTTTCAGCAGTTTTACATTTTAAGTCCGCTTTAAATTTTTCGTTTCTTATTTGCATCCACTGCATAACAGGCTTCTTACACCATGCCTCAGCCTTACAGTGAAATTTACATGTCAGCACCCTCTGGTGGTTCCGCATCTGCTCGAAAAGTGACCAGTGGTTCATGTTTAATTTTTTCAATGGTTTTATTACGTTATTTGGGTATTAATTGTGCACATCTCAGTGTCATAAACACAGTATGTGCAGGAAAAAATACACAGAGTAAACCATTTGAACCACAGCTCACTAATTGTTACATCATGTATACATATTTCAACCTTTTTCAATTTGTTTATGATTTCTTAGTGTGCATCATGAAAATCAGAAATAACCCTGTATTTAATTTGAGTCGATTGCAAAGTGATAATTAACATTTTGCACTCTGAGGTGCCATGCATTAAAATGCAACAAAGTAACCAGCACATTCGTAGCTTCCACTTTGTAGCTTTCACTTTACTTCTGTGCTAACTACATGCTGTGTGTGTTTTGTTTGTGTGTGTGTGTATAGTCCTGTGAGCCGCTACGCCGTCTCTCTGAAAGCGGGTCCACTAGCACAAGCACCCCTCTCTCCATAGACACTGCGTATTCAAGCCTTCGTCAGGACGCTACGCCCCAACCCCAGACGACTCCCATCACACCCCGCCCATCCGGCACTCCCTTCTCTCAGGACTCGGCCTACTCTGGCAGGCAGGCCACGCCCACCTTCCAGCGCTCCCGTAGGCACGAGACTAAATTCCAGGACGCATACAACCGCCGTCCGGAGAGACATTATGTCCACGGGGGTTACCGTGGCAATGCAGAGAAGCCAAACCCGCCGCCTGAAGCTCCACCTCCACCTATCACACCCAATTTTAAACCCGCATTCTCGCCATACCAGCCCCCCATGCCCCCTGTTTACCCCTCTGCCGAGCCACAGTTTCACCCCTCGGATTACATACACCCCCCTCCTCAAGCACCGCCCCCAACTACACCTGAATTTCAGCCAGAACCACCTCCTATGCCCGAGGAAGCACGACCTGCCACGCCAACTTGCCCTTCCCCTTCCCCGGGCACACCCACCCTGGAGGCAGAGCGGCACAGTCTGGACTCGCGTATTGAGATGTTGTTGAAGGAAAAGCGTACAAAGTTGCCTTTCCTGAGTGAAGGCGGAGACTCAGATGGAGAGGTGCGCATGGAGGGCAGTCCCATCTCCTCCTCCTCCTCTCAGCTATCTCCTATTCCACCTTCCTCTGCCGCTGTACGCACACCCCGTCCACCAAGCACTGGTCTCGAGGATATCAGCCCCACCCCACTGCCCGACTCTGACGATGACGAGCCCATCCCAGGAACTGCTTCCGCTGTGCTCCAACCACAGAGCGCCTCGCCATCAAACACGCACAATGTGGGCGGGCCACATACCCCAACTGACAAAGTGGATACGGTAAGGCATGAGTTCCATGTTAGATCCCGTTAGATTTTTAAATATATGGCATTCAGATTTATTATTATTATTCATCTAATTTATATCCATCAAAGCACACGTTTTCATCATGGGTGTCTCTCTGTGCTATGGAACAGTTAGGTTATCAATCATTAAAGCATTTTTTAAATCATGTGACAGGATTGTAAATTGTAAATAATGTGAAAGGAAAGTACAATACGTTCCAAGACCAAAAGATTTGATGTCATCGGCGTGCACCTTTAGCTTTCCCTGCTACTAAATTGCAGAAAAAACATGTTATGTAGGTCTGAATTTCAGAAATAAAATGAAATTTTTGCACTTTTAGGAACATCTGTTTATGGTTACTTGAGTATTGCATAGCGCTGCTTTTTAGTTTATAAAAATTTATCCTGATCCTTAAAAATAGTACTATAGTTGCACGTCGTTTGGCGTTTACTGAAATGCAGATTTTTGTCTTCTGCAGTCGAAGCTACTTATCCCGCTGAGCTTTTTAAAAAAAAAAAAAAAAAAAACTTAATCAAGAGCAGTCAAAAAAACAAAACGCCATCGCTCATTAGTTTTTTTTTGTTTAGTTTTTTTCTTTTCAGGCTTTTATATGTTATCATTTATTATGCACAGAATGTTTTAAAAAAATATATAAAGTTGTGCCCAAAACGAGACATTAGTATATACTAGTGATTTAAGCACCAGGGGCCAGCCGATACGATATTATCATGATACCTGGATTATGATTCAATTTGTATTGTGATTCTGTAAGTATCTTGATTTTATAACTATCCCAATTCGATATTTTTAACAATAAATAAAAAAAAAAAATCTAAATACCCTCCTACCACACAGGATGCTGTGCTCCCTGGAAATATGCGAATAGGTTAGAGTGGAAAAATTGTAATCGGCCAGAATCAGTAGGGTCGGGTCAAATAAAAAAAAAAATAAAAAAAAATCTAATTGGTATTGGACAAGAAAATTGCAAAGGGTGCATCTCTAATTATAAGTTCCTCAAGTCAGGTCATGAATGGCGAGTGTGACAGATCACAGATCGCAGCGCGCGCGTGTGTGTAAATGAGGAGGGCTTTAGGACCTGGCGGAAACGCAGCAGTTGGTGTAGGAAGTTGTGAAATCTGCCTGAAAAGCAGCGCTGTACAGAACTGTAGATAAGATCACAGACATGTGCTGCTCTAGCATTCTTTGTGAATAGTATAAGACGTACATGAATATGAGGTTATAAACATAAATATGGCAGCAAATCAGAAAGCTAATTGAGAGAGAAATGTTTTATTTGCTGAAAAAATAATATATCGATTTTTTTTCACCAAGAAATCACATGTGACTAAGGAGATCCGTCACTATAACTGTGCTATATTAGTCTTGTTTTGCTTATAGCTGAAGCTCTGGTTGCTGTACTTCTTGCCTTTTGGTGTCACTGTATGAAAACAAAATTATAAAACCTTAGAAATGGAAAAAAAAATCATCCAGAAGATGATCAATATAAGGACAGTATCCTAAGCTATGACACAACTATGTTTATTCTGATGTCAGTATGTGGCTAGATTCAGACATAAGGCTCGGTACGTTTTAATCGCTGAGTGCTTATGTATAACTAAACTAAAGGTGCTTGTGGGTATAAGTGAGCGTTTACTTTCTGGAAGCAAACATTTCACACTCACTTCATGTGTGTGAGCAGAGTTGAGCAGGGCACTTTCGGTTCCTCTCTACCACATCAGGGTGTTGTTGGAGGGAAGACAATGCTCGGCCGTTTAGTGCTACACTTCCTGTAGAGCTGGAGCGGCTGCATTTTCTGCCTCCCCTACATGCTGTTCATTGCAGTATCCGAACCCCCAGAGTTTATACTCTCAACAAACATGCTTTGCTTGTTTTGAATTCATTCAGTGTGGTTTTTTATTTATTTTTTAATTTATTATGCTGTGGACTGTGAGATTTTTTTATAGACCTATTTAACTCTAAAATAAATTACACACCTGTGTAATTTAAATGAATAGTAGAACCGGCCAATACCACGATAACTCATTAATAATAACATCTAGCGCAAGGTACAGTACCAGTCAAACCAGGACACAAGTTTGAATTTATTTTCTACTTTCTTTAATAATACTGGATTAAATTTTTTATTTTTTTTTAAACTATGAAATAACACATATGGCATTAAGTAGTTGATTAACAACAGCCCCCACATCAGTCAGTTCCTATTTTAAGACACAAAGCTCAGCTGTTATGGAATAGTTCTTCAAGTTCTTCAAAAACACACCAAGCTCCATGAAAGCAAGACCAAAACTTACCTCTGCTGCAGAGGAGAAGTTACCAGTCTCAAAAATCACTAATTAGCAATCAGTACCTCAGATTAGAGCCATTATGAAGGCTTTACAAAGCATAAGTAGCAGACACATCTCAATATCTCTAATAAATGTTTAAAGGAGATTATTGCATATTTTGGATGCCTTCAGCATCATTTTACAGTGTAGAAAGAAATAAAAATCAGGAACAACCATGGAGTTGTGTTCAAACTTTTGATGGTAGTGTACATGTATTAAAAAATTATTTTATACGACTGAGTAGTTATGTGACTTGCTCAAGGTCCCAGCAGTAGTAGTTTAGCAGGGCCTGGGATTTGAACCCATAATGATCTGGTCAGAAGTCCAATGTCTTATCATTGACATCATCTAGACCACAAGAAAAAAATGTTATTCTTCACAGTCTGCTGAGGCTCCCAGGACCACTGCTATAAAGAAGTACAATTTCTTTATTTTTATTTCTTTATATATATATATATATATATATATATATATATTTAAGTATTAGTGGCCGTTGTGTTGAACCTGAAACCAGTCTACTAATACATAGCGTTGAATTTTCATCATTAAGACATTTAAGACTTGTCTTGGCTTCACTTGTGCTAAGAACCTTAAACCGTTCTGTCAAGCTCTGTCGTCACAGCTCTCCTGAATGTATATATGTTCTCTCAGATGGCGAAGAACGCACTCTTTTTAAGACCAAACACTGATTTTTAAAAATTTTTTATTATTATTTGTACAAATACAAAATTTGGCCATAAACAGACACAAAATGAAAAAGAATTTCATTCAGGAGGAAATCTGTAAGTGTTGAGTCGTTAGGCATGCTGTCTGAGTTCAGCCTGCGGCCACATTAAAATCTCATTGACATCAGCTTTAGCTCTGGTTGTGGAGAATGACATCATACAACACAATATGGCTCATAAATATACTTCACGCGATAGATCGATATGATTAAGTGAATCATTGGATCAGTTTTGAATTGATTCACACTTTTAAAATTATGAACTTTGACTAAATGACCCAAAATTGATGATTCTTTTTTTTTTTTTTTTATATATAATTAATAAAAGTACAAAAAAAACTTGCAGAAAACTTATCTTTCTTTCTCTCTTCATCTCCAGGGTAACCAGTCGTCAGGGGAGGATATGGAAATCTCTGATGATGAGATGCCAGGCACGCCCATCTCCAGCGACTGCACTAAGGCCATTGTAGTGAACTCGGCCGTGTCTCCGATAACCCCTCAGTCCATGCCGCTCCCACCGCCTGGCTTTCCCCCTCTACCTCCTCCCCAGCCTGCGTACCCCATGCACCCTGCTCACTTGCCTCACCATCTCGCTGCCCCACCACCAATGCTGCCCCCAATGCACCCGTACCCACCTGGCATGATGACCATGATGCCCGTGGACCTGATGAGCTGTTTTCCTCAGTGGAGCATGGGGCACATGTCATTCCAAATGCAGACGCAGATGCTGAGCCGCATGGCCCAGAGCCAGCGTGCCTACACTTATCCGCAGTTCCTAGGTGGAACGACAGCAGCAAGCGCAGGTGCCATGCAATTTGCTGGTCCCTACCCACCCTTGTCCATAGTGAGCACTCCCGGTGGTGGACACGGGCAGCCCTGGCCTTTACCCAGCATACCCAAGTTTAACCCTTCAGTGCCACCACCGGGTTACGAGCCAAAGAAAGAAGACCCGCACAAAGCCACGGTGGACGGCGTCCTCACGGTCATCGTCAAAGAGCTGAAGGCCATCATGAAGAGAGACCTCAACCGCAAGATGGTGGAAGTAGTGGCTTTCAGGGCTTTCGATGAATGGTGGGAGAGGAAGGAGCGCTCTGCCAAGGTGAGTGTACTGTCACGAATCGTTAAATAAATATTTCACACATTCTGTAGTGTGTAGTGGAAGAGGAAGAAACACTCGGCAACAAAAAATATATACATTTACAGATATGTTCATTAGTGGAATGAGGTCATTGAAATGAGTTATTTAACATTATAAATTGTTCTCTCACCGTTCTGTTTTTTTTTTTCTCAAAAAAAAAGAAAGAAAAGAATTAAAAAGAAAATAAGATAGAACTGATAAAGATTGTTACAATGCGCTGATAATGGAGACTCCTTCATTATGAGAATAACATCTTACAGAAATAAGAAACATGGTGCTTATATTCTAGTGTTTTAATAGAGCCGTGTGATGATTTAATTGAGTTATTGTTGGTTGAGGTAATTAATTGAATCGGGTCAGTTTTCGATTAAGAATCAATTCACACTTTTTTACATTATTTAGGTAAACGTACCAATATAAAAATTTATCTAAAGTTGTCAAAATCCTTAAAAATAAGCCACAGCTTTTGCAGAAAATACAAAACGCTTGCATTTTCGCCAAATACTTGTATTTTGCGAGAGTACCGAATCTTCTTCTTTTAAGTTCATGGGTGCAATTGGTGCAATACTGTCACCTGCTGGAATGAAGTGTGGAGCAGGAGATCAGCAGGTAAAAACGATTATCGCTTTGTAATATGAGACGTGAGGTTTAAACAATTAAGAAGACAAACTACACAGCATTTTCATGCTTATTAGATACTTTTAGTCACCATATTATCTTTAGTACAAAGTTTCTTTTATTTATATATATATATATATATATATATATATTTGCATTTTTATGTACAAAACCGTTCCCTATTTCCGAACATAACTTTAAAAATAAATAAATAACATTACAAAAGAATATATGCATGCCTGTAAAGAAAGCAACATATTACATGACAGACCAGTTTTCAGAAGGAAACAAAAAACCCTACGCTCCTGGGTTTTGCATGAAAATACAAAGGAACAAGGTTCAGGTTGTTTTACTTACAGCACTGTGCAGAAGTCTCAGGCACATACAAAATAAAAAATGCCATAAGAAAAGATCCTTTTGAAAACGTTTAGAGCACTAAAGAGTAATAAAATGCACACATTCAATATTTGGTGTGAAAACTCTTTGCTTGAAAATAATCAGTAGTGTTAGAAACAGATTTGTGCAGCTTTATAAGTAAAACATATACAAGTACAAACAAATAAGTAAATAATAATCCAAGCATTGAAAAAAAAACATACAACAAAATTTGTACAAAAAAAAAACAATATGGCACCTATAAGACTTTTGCAAAGCATTGTAGCTTCTTAAAATAAATCTGGCAGAAAACATTTGCTATTTGGTCAAATTGAGGTGAAAATCACAATTCACAAAATTCATTAAATTAACCTATGATTCACAGCTTTAGTGTTTGATGTTTGCTTTGTCTTTTTTCAATATTTTGTTTTATCCAAAAAAAAAAAAACAAAAAAAAAAAACAAAGTTTGAAGGACAAAGTTTCGGGAAAGCCTTTAGGACACGGGAGAGACTCTCCTGTGAGAAAGTGTAGGAGTTTACACTTTCCTTAAACTGATAAGAGGTGTGTGTGTGTGTGTGTGTGTTTGTGAAAAGAGAGAACGGGAGAGATAAAGGTAAAGAATGACTGCTTATCATTGTTATCATGTTATTTTAGGCAACATCTACCCCAGTGAAGACAGGTGAGGGTAAAGAGGACGATAAGGAACGAGTGAAACCGAAAGAGACGCTGTCAGCCAGTCTGTTGGAAACGTGGGGTAAAGGCGATGGTCTTGGGTTTGAGGGCATGGGTCTGGGAATCGGCTTGCGAGGTGCGATTCGCCTTCCGTCCTTCAAGGTGAAGAGGAAAGAGCCTCCAGACCCGGTCTCTACAGGAGAGAGTAAGAGAGCTCGGCCATCCACGCCTGTAGACGACGAGCTGGAGGATGAAGGTGAGAGTGACCTCATTCTCTACCACAGATCACTTCAATTAGTTCAATTTAAGTGACGCTTAAACCACAGCTAGTGTTTAAAAAGGGGTCTGACAGCTTGAGTAATATCTAAGGCATCTAAGGGACAAGTCTAAGGCAGAAACACTTGGCACAGGCTTAGCTGAAACACAGCACAGGTGCCTGGTAATAATAACAGTGGCGTTCAGTATGTTCTGACCAAGCGTGTGTTTTTAGAGTCAGAAAGAGCAGACGCCCCGTCAGACGGCACCCGAGTAGATGATGCATCCTCCACCAAACGGAGGCACGCCCGTCCAGTGGAGCTGGACAGTGAAGGTGAGGAGGAAGAGGACGAGGAAGAGGATGAGGAAGAGGAGGAGACTGGCAGGGAGGAGTCGTCCGTGTCCGAGCGAGAGGATGAGGCTAATGTAGAGGTCTCGGAGAGACTGTCCTCTAGCAAGGTGAGAGTCATTTATCGCAAACAACATACTGCCACATACAGTGTCTTTTAAAAGTACTGGAACGACAAGGCCAGTTATTATTGTGAAAACATTCTGGTTGAAGATGAGACGATCGATTGGAGTTTCAGCTTTGGTTTTGGGATATTTTACTTCTAGCTGTAAAATATCTTCAAACTTGGCATCTTTTATTTGAACTTTTTTCAGGTGATCCACAATACCAGAACATGTGACTGATTAAGAAGGATAAACCAACAGGAAAACCAGAGAGCTGTTTATGGGAGAATATTAAGCTGGTTTAAAGAGAGGAAATCAATCCAAACATGGGTCATAGCCGATGTACCTGTACAAAACAACGTGGGGTTTCTTTTGGGTTTGGCATTTTTGATTTCAAATCTTTCTAGTGTATGACGAAAACAATTGAATTGGTCTTGACGTTCCAATACTTCCGGAGAGGACTGTATAATTAATAGTAACAATATTTTTACCTGTATGATATACTATTTAGGAGCTGCAAGAAAACCTCTTACTGTGTATTAAACTGTCTGTCTCGTGATATTAAGTACTGTACCATGTGGATTGGGACACTACTCATGCCTGTGTCTCCTCTCAGCGTCTGATCTGCTTGTTGGCATTTTGCAGGAGCCAGAAAAGGATCGTGATGAAGACGATGAAGACGGGAGCGAGTCCGAGAGTGAGAGCAGTTCTTCGGACTCGTCTGATGAAGGTACAAAGCGAGTTAGAGGGAGTTATGGAAAAGTTAATTGCTTTGAAGTTCATTTGGTATTTGTAGTCATCTTTACCTGAAAATGTGAAAATTTCTCCCAAATGTCAGAACACAAAATATTCCAAAGGTGAATTCCTGATAATTAGCGTTTTGTAGGTTTCTACATTAGCGACAACGCTGAGGAGCATCTTGTTTAGTTCTAGTTCATATACAGCTGAAAGGCACCATGCAAACCAAATTAATTCCAATCTTGCATCCCTGGTCAGAACCCGCCAGCTCGTCGTCTTCTCAGTCCGACTCGGACTCCTCCAAGAGCGCCAGCTCGTCTGACTACGATTCCAGCTCAGATGACGACGAGGAGGAGAAGGAGGAGGGGAAAAAAGCACACGAGGTCACCATGGACACAGAAGATGAAGATAAGGAAATAGTATCGTCGTCGTCTTTATCAACTTCACAGTCGTCATCCTCTGAGGAAGAGGAGGAGATGGAGAAGGCTCCCAGCACACCTGGCGCTCCTGTGGAAGAGGAGAGTGCGGTGGCACTGCCCGAATTGGAGGAGGCAGCAGGCGCCGTCACTGCCGCTCAGGATGATCTGCGGCAGCCGTCACCTAAAGAAATCAAAGGTACACTCACTTCTGTTTAGTGTTTTGCATTTATTTTCCACAAACCTCCACATATTAAATCCAAACTTCTTCATATTTCCAGCAGAAGAGTCAGACGGTGATCTGGAGGTAAGAAAGACAGAAGCCCATCTGGAGGACGTGAGGACGCAGAGGCCTCCGACCCCACCGCGTACAGAGGAAGAGGAAGTGCCTCGAACTCCAGGTCGTGATGTCCCTACCCCTTCAGAGTCAGAGGCACCCACCATTCACCTGCCCCTGCCTCTGCCTCCTGCTCATTCTGTCCTCCCGCCCCCCCGCCTGTCGAGTGACGAGGACATTCCCCGCACACCGGGCCGTGACCTCCCTCACCGATTAAGCAAATCGCAGAGCAGTGAAACAGCACCTGCGACACCTACCATACCCGCCACACCCAACACACCTGGTGAAGCCCCACCCACAGGAAGTAGCTTGTCACTCAGTAGCCCGTTCCCTTACCCGCTGCTCAGCGCAGGCATCCCTCCCACGCCCGGCCGGGACTTAAACTTTACCCCGGTTTTCCCAGACTCCCCTGCCTCCCTTACTCTTCAAAGGAAGTCCTCATCTGAAAAGCCACTTTTCAAAGAACCTGGCAGTGCCACATCCTGTTCCTCGTCCCCGTTTCCTGTCGTTCCAGCCTCCTGTTTAGATGCTGCTACCGTGCCAACCAATCAGCACGTTCCACTCATAGAACTTTCCGTGCCCGAAGATCCTGCTGCCGCGAAGAAGAAACTGGGCCGACCCAGAAAGCCCGCCGTCGTTGAACCTGAGGATGCCCCAGAAGCTCCTGAAGCCAACATGTTGCTTTCTCCAGACCTCCCTGTGAAGGACCTGTTACCTGAATGTGAAGTATTACCAGGAGCGCTCCGAGGGGCAGATGCCTCCACAGCATCGGCTCTGAAACCGAAGGAGGAAATAGTGGAAGTGAAACAAGAGGAAATCAAGAGGGAAATCATGGAGGAACAGACAGTTCTCTTCGAAGAGCCGCTACAGAAAACGCGAGGTCAGAGGCGGAGCTGGGAAGAGATCCTGCTCACCATGAAGCCACCTGTGAAGGTGCCACCAAGGCCCAGATTCAAGCTACGGTCTGATTTCGAGGAGATGACCATCCTGTATGACATCTGGAACGAAGGCATTGACGAGGAGGACGTACGCTATCTCAAAATCACCTACGAAAAAATGTTGCAGCAGGATAACGGGCACGACTGGCTCAACGACACACTCTGGGTTCCTCACCCTCATATCCTTTTAAACACTTTAACATGCTAACAATCTGTAGTGTAGAGTTTAACTCCCACAGCTGTCTGTCATTATTTTATTTGAAAGCTCTCTTTCCATCAACAGATATGCATTTCAGAATTATTGCACATACTTCCTGTATCTGTGGTTGTTTCCTTAACTGCACTTCCTGCACCTACCAGCAGTGGTAGTCTGCCTTTGAGCAAGAAAAAGCGGCGAGAGGACGGTATGCGTGATCATGTGACTGGCTGCGGACGTAGCGAGGGCTACTACAAGATCGACAAAAAGGACAAAGTGAAATACCTGAACAGCACTCGGTTACAGTCAGACGAGCCCGATAAAGACATGCAGGTAAGTCCAACGGCTTTTCGTTAATTGTAATCATTACGATATTATCACAATATTTAGGTGCCGATTTAATTTGTTGCAATTCTGACAGTCTCACAATTTTATAAATAATCCGATTCGATATTCAACTTACTAGAAAAACAAATTTAGCAATTAATTTGCTCCTACCACACAGGATGCTTTGTGCTGCCCGCCAATGTGTCAATATTTTACAACGCACCTGCAGATTAATAGAGTGACTGCAAAATTTTGTCAACTCGAATGCAAAAACACATTTTTATTAAAAATTCACTTAATAATCTAGTAATAATAATAGTAAATAATCTAATTTGAGGTCAGTGTGGCGATGCATGAATTGTTAAATAAAAGAACTGCGATATGTAACTAAATCTGCCGTCTCTAGTAATCATGATAGTCACTGCATCATTTGCTGACCAATTAATTTCTTTCAAACATCCGCTGACCCGTTCCTCAGGGCCGGATGATCCCAGCTCAGCCCCACGCCTCGACCCGAGCAGGTTCAGAGAGACGCTCTGAACAGCGCCGTCTACTGTCATCATTCAGTTGCGACAGTGACCTGCTCAAATTCAATCAGCTTAAGGTGAGTTCACTTGTCCACCACACACACACACACACACACACACACACACACACACACACAGGCAAATACAACTACTTTAGTCACATATGTAAGTTTTTACATTTTTTTTTTACCTTCCTCAAATTTCACCCTCAGTTCCGTAAGAAGAAGATCCGATTCTGTAAGAGTCACATCCACGACTGGGGTCTGTTTGCCATGGAACCCATCGCTGCTGACGAGATGGTTATCGAGTACGTCGGACAGAACATCAGACAGGTAAAAGCCATACGATGTGATTGTAACAATTATACAATTTTATAATTTTTTTGTTTGTTTTATTGCTAAAGTCAAGGGGCTGCAGTTTCAGGGTTTAGATAAATTAGTGGAATTAGAGAAAGTGTCACAAACATTTGTCTATGTGTGTGTGTGTGTGTGTGTGTGTGTGTGTGTGTGTGTGTGTGTGTTCGTAGGTGATCGCGGACATGAGGGAGAAGCGTTACGAGGAGGAAGGCATTGGCAGCAGCTACATGTTCCGTGTTGATCACGACACCATCATTGATGCTACAAAGTGTGGAAACTTCGCTCGCTTTATCAACCATAGCTGCAATGTGAGTCTAATATACACAAACACACACACACACACACACACACACACGTGTACACACTCGCTATGTGGGTTTCCTTTGGAACATTGTATCTTTCACATTCTAGATGCTTCAAAGAATTTTTTATTTCTCATTCACGCGCTTAATTTTAACCACAGACTCTCTAACCCTTGGTAACTATGGTAACCGGTGGCGACTATCTCCGCTGTGTGTGTGGAGCAGCTGATAATAACGTACCTGTTGATTATTGTGTGTTCAGTCGCACTAGTTTTAGGGTCTTCTTAAAACATTTTGGAGATTATAAGTTTATAATGTTATTACTGTATTACTGTACTCTAGTGACGACAAACGTTTTGGGTTCCACAAAAAAAAAATATCGTGCTATCCAGTTTGCTATCCAGTTTGCCTGTTAAGTTGCCATTGTAGTTTTTTCACCTGTGATGGCAAACAATATTTGAAAAGCAGATGTGCTGAAAACATTCCCTGCCTTTTATAATTATTATTATTTTTTTCCGTACTGAGCAGGGTTTAAACACGGCAATTAGATTTTTTACCATAGACACCGAAACAGCGTGTTTGGAGAAGGAGTGAAACAGAAGGATTTTGGGGTATGAAAAAACTGCATTATCTGAAGGGCGTTTCAACTGAAGCTCTGAGACCTGTGGTAACTTGTTAAAGAAATAATCAAATATGGGAGTTGAGAAAGTTTAGATTTGAGAAAGTTTAGAGTACTAGATGAGCCCATGGCTTCGTTCGTGTGGAACTTAATTGCACACTCATAAATGGCTTTAAAAAATGGACAGCGCCATCTGTTAAATTTTGAGATGAACTAATTTTTTTTAAGGTTGCTATTTTATTTATTTATTTATTTATTTATTTATTTATTTTTATGATTCCACATTCTGTCAATTATTAGCAGGTTTAGAATACGTCCAGTGCCATCTGTGACAGTGTTTTTTTTAAATAAGTGCGTTTTTCTAAATAAGGGGATTTTCATTGAAATTTCAAAGTAGCATATCTTCTCTTCTCGTGGGCCGATTGTGATGAAACAACGCCTCTGTTACCTCGTGAAACTCCATTAAAATTTGTTCAGTAGTTTCTATTTGATGCATGCACAAAGACAAACAGACAGACAAAAATTCCGAAAAAAACATCTTGATGTGGTCTATTACTCATCTTGCGTCCCCCAAATAATTTTTTTGCAAATATATTCAATGTGTACAACTTAAAATT
>JAQMYJ010000009.1:20914807-20932628 GCA_030014305.1 Clarias laeviceps
ACTATCATTGTTTGTTCTGCAGAAGGAGACCTTACCTTTAAAAAAAATAATTACTATATAAGCCAGAGGCATTTTGGGAATAAGTGCTATGGAAGAGTGACGTTTAAAAAGAATAACTCTTTGGCTATGATCCAGCAAAGGCATATGTAGGAAAAGAGCATGATATTTTATAAGAAGCTGACCTTGAAAAACATGCCTCAGAATCCATCATGAATTACTTCACAAGCTGAAGCTTTAGATTCTGAAATGGTGAGTTGAGAATCACTGAATATGTGACCCTTCACATACTGTATAATTCACAAATAAGGTACAGAAAGTCCCCAACATATGAACAAGTTTGGTTCTGAGAGCTTGTTTGTAAGTCCAATTTGTTCATAGGTTTAACAAACATTGTTAAACAAACAAAATTGGCTATATACAGTATATTACAGTACAGTTTTCTTTACAATATTACCAATGCCAAAGAAATCCATTAACAATTCATGTTAAAAGAATGTTTGTTCAACTCGGTTATATGTAGGGGACTTACTGAAATAAATTGCGTTTTTGCTGATCTAAGTTATGAATTACTGTATCTTATCAGATTGCTGAGATATGGCCACTGAGAATTTGTTTACGAGGAGGGAAAAATCCACCGAAATCCTATATTTAGTGAGAAACAGGGAAGCATCAACCTCAGGATTTCCCTGTTAGCCCTAAAAATAACTTCACCACCATGGTTTTATCGAGAAAGAAATATGCATGTTCTTCTATCACAACAGGAGTAACCAGCTTGGATAGTGTTTATTAAAGTGCTTTAAAACAATGTTTAGGATTAAATCTTTCATAAATGTGTTGAAGGATCGAGAAGATGAGTACTTATCAGGTATTTATTAACTGATTTGTGCCAAAATGTAAGTTTTGATACATTTCACCTAGTGCACTCTATTGACCATACAGTAGCTCAAAGGGAAGCTGTGTGACTCAATACCTGACTTGATGTCTACACAATTAAATTTAATTTAACATGAAGAAATGGAGTTTTGTGTCGGCGTAGTGGTTAGCACTGTGGCCTCGCACCTCCGGGGTTGGGATTCGATTCACGCCTCGAGTCTATCTGTATGTGTATGTTCTTCCTGTGCTTGGGTGGGTTTCCTCCCACAGTGCAAATTGGCTGTAATGTGTGTGTGTGTGTGTGTGTGTGTGTGTGTGCGCCCTGCGTTGGATTCGCATCATATCTTTAACTCTTTATTGGGAACAAATGTCCTCATAATGATGAGGGGAGTTTTTCACCTTGTGAAGACCTCTTGGCTGGTTCTCATAAGGAGAATCTCCTTCTTGTGTGGGTGTGTAAGAATTATTGTTATTTTGTCTGGTAAAACAGAAGTCAATTAAATACAGTACTGTATATATCTAATTTACAAATATATTAGCGTGTGTCTGTGTCTGTGTGTATTCTGAGTCTTGCTGCAGTCTGGGTTTTATAATAGTCTTCGTCAAAGACAATGCCAAAGAAATCCATTTGTCAGTGAATGTGTGTGTGTGTGCGCATGTGTGTGTGTGTGTGTGTACAATCCCACTCAACTGAGAATTCCTATTAGCAGACTGAATGAGAAACACATTCTGCCTGCCTTTCGGGAAACCTTCAGACGTCATTCACCGCTCACACACTTGACATCGGGTCTGTGACCGCGTGCGCCGGAATCCTTATTTAAATCCTAATCTGTCTTTAAGAAATGTTAGAATCAGTCGCTTAGCATGAAATCTTGAAGGAACCTATTTATTATTTTTAATAAGACGGAACAAGATTAAATTGATGTAATTTATCTTTTTTCAGTTTTCAGTTCAGAAGCAAACAAAAAGGGGAAAACGAAAAGGCTGCATGTTTAGTTGCATTTGCCATCAGCAAATTTCTTTATGTGGGGGGAAAATGTCAGGAGTAGAAATTTGTGGCAGAATTTAAGTACCATGAACTTATAGTCACCCTTTCGGGTTGAACCGGGAACAGGAAGAAAGAGAGTGAGATTTTCTGTCACATATCCACACAAGCATTTGTGCAAAACACAGTCATATATATATATATATATATATATATATATATATATATATATATACAGTGTATATGAGGAGGAGCAACGATACACAAACATGGACTACACACAAATCAAGTCTGTATACAATTAATCCACAGGCATGCACACACATATACAGTACATGCACGCACTAACACACACACTGTAATGTATTCCATGTCCAAACAGCATGAGTTTACATTATTATGTTTTATATTTTACAATTTCTCATGGTTTACATTTGCAGTAAACAATTCATCCCTTAAACCCCTGCACCCCCCGCCCCCCCCCCCCCCACACACACACACATTGCTGCTGCTTCAGCAGAAAGGCACTTAGGATATTGGATGAAAGCACAGTGCAATTACATCCATTTTGACTCAGCGGGGACCATTTGGCTCTTGGCCAGAACGAGTAAACCTCTACAGTGGTAGGCTCCTACTGACACACACACACACACACACACATACACAAAACAATCACACTAATGATCAGCCATTTTTCTTCTTGTCTGCCACAACAGTATTCTACATGCATAATACCGTTGTTATAGACTTTTGAAAATTTCGTTTTATTTTATTTGCCTCTAAGATAAAGCATAGTATTTATGAATTAATCTTTTGTGCATTGCACAGAACCTGGTGTCACTTTACAAAAGGTCAAGACAGACAAGTAGAAAAAAGGAAATAAGAAACACTTAAGTTCTTCTATGTGTCCGTATTTCTGAAAATTAAGTACTGGTTAAGGCAATCCCATAACTCTGTTCACTGTGGGAATAATTTATTCAATGAACACATTTACAGACTAATATTAAATGGCTGTCAAACAGCCAAGATTTCCATTATTGTCCTGATTTTGAGAGTGCCAGAAGTCGTTCACATGGTTACGTTTAGCTAGCTCATGTAACATTACTAGGCGAACATCATTTAGAATTCACTGCCTAGTGATAATTCATAAAAGTGGTTCTATATAAGCTGAAAAATAACTGATCAATTGTGAAAAAAAAAAGAATTGCACATGTACAATACATTATTCTTTAAGTGGTGCTATAACATAAAGCTGAATTCTAAAAAGAGATAATCCTGGCCAATAGGAAAAGACACAAATTAACATAATTTTTTAAGATATCCACATATATCAAACATTTCTATGGACTTGTCATGTGACCAAAATCGAAATATTAAACCCCTTTACTATTTGCGATTTGTCTAAGGATATAATTATTGGATTGCTTTCCCTTAAAAATATTTAATGCTTTTATAACTACATACAATATATGGCTAAAGGTTTGTGGACACCTGAGCATCACACCTACAGTACATGTGGTTCTTTCCCAAACTTTGTATTATAATCGTCCTTTACTGGAACTAAAAAACTCCCAAACCTGTTCCGGCATGACAATGTCTCTGTGCACAAAGCAAGCTCCATGAAGACATGGTTTTGTTTTGGTGTGGAAGATTTCGAATGTCCTGCACACACCTCAACCCCACTAACCACGTCTGGGATGAACTACAAGGTCAAATGGACTCCAGGGCTTCTCACATAACATCAGTACCTCAGTGATCACAAGTCCCCACAGCCACACTCTAAAATGTATTGGAAAGCCTTCACAGAGGACTGGAGCTTATTTTAACACCAAAGGATTCTTAAATCTAAAGCAATCTTCAACAAGCCCATATGGGTGTATTTGTTCACATAGCCTACTAACACAAACAGAACGTAGAACTAGCATGCATTGTGCTTCATTCATTTATGCTGATGTTCTTACCTCCAACATCTCCATCACATATAGAAGGAGGATATGCCACGACTGCATGATGAGTATGGGAGCAAAACAGGATTAAAAAAATAACCAAATGTACAAGTTCTGTATATATGTTTATATTGCACTACTAACTTGCATTTCTGGTTAGATACTAACTGCATTTCGTTGCCTTGTAACTATGTGCAATGACAATAAAGTTGAATCAGAATCAGAAGACATATATGTCTTAAATGTGTTTTTGTCCCAACAGATGGTGAAATTAACTTTCCCTGGCTGTCTGAACAACTGAGTCACTGTCATCTTTAAACTCTTCACCAAGCACTTGTATTTAAAAAAAGAATCAAGCCTTGCACTTTTTCTTAATGCTGTACTAACCATCCTCAAGAGGGTTTTTTCTCTCTATGATAATTCTCAGTCTTTGTCCTAGTCAATGAGCATGAGGATGCATTATCTGATACTGCAAAGAATACAATATATTTTTGTCAGTGTCTGTGAATAAAGGCATTTTATTAATGCATGATGCTTTAAGCATAAGCCTTTAATCCACCGAGCGTGACGTGGATAAGTCACTAAGTTATTGTTTTAATTTTAATTACGCATTTATGCACATAAAAGAAATCCTCACCTGCGGTGATGCTGTTGCTCATGTTTTCCACTGCAAAGAAAACAGAAAGAGAGGAGTCAGATTTGTGTGGATATCATAGCATTCTGAAAAACTTGTTTTTATCACATTGCACATGATGAGATGATGAAATTTAGTAAAATTAATTTAGCTGAATGTAGCACAGCTACAAAAGTAGGAACACAATGTTCTCCAACAGCTGCAATTACCATCTGTACTGTACATTTGAAGAACAGGGTGTTCTGGTTTTAGGAATCAACATGGCCTCCAAGCAAACTTATTACTGAGCATTATGCCCCTTATTACTGTTCTAGTTATGTTTCATGTGTGCTAAAGCTTCCTAAAACTTGGATGAACTTATGAACTTATGATGCCCATCAGTTTGCATCAAAGCAAACCAAAAGCATAAATATGCTACCATCATTGTGATGAGGTTCCTCTTATGACAATATCCATTATATACAGTACACTACTAGTCAAAAGTTTCATTTTTATATTATTTTCATATTATTTTTAACATTGTACATTAATACTGAAGATATCCAAACTATGAAAGAACATATACGGAAATTATGTATTAAATAAAAAGGGGTTAAACAACCCAGAATATGTTTGATATTTCAGACTGTCCGAAGAGGTTTTTACAGTTAGTACATTTATCATTAATGAAAGCTTGGCCCATCCATTCCATTCTCTCATCAGATTCATGAGGTAGTCACCTGGAATGGATTTTAATTCACACATGTGCCTTGTCAACACTTCATTTGTGGCATTTCTTGCCTTCTTAATGTACTTTAGACCATCAGTTGTCTTGTGCAGAGGAAAGGTGAATACAGAGTCATTAGCCCTGTTTTAGGCAAAGAGAAAAGGTCAGCGAAACTGGTTTTCATGAGGACTATCCCAGGAAAGAAGGACCAAGAGTTTAATAGAATGAACAGCCTCAGAAAATGCCGACTTACGGCACTTAAGATTAAAGGACACATAAATGCTTCTCAGATTTCAAGCAGGGGACATATTTCAACATCCATGAGTCAGGCTGTCTGTGTTACATGTAGAGAAAGTTAATTGTAAATTCCACACACACTGACCCGAAGGCCAGATTCAAACCCCTGACCAAGGAGGTGCACGGCCACAGTGCTAACAACTCCGCACCGTGCCACCTGGTTTGGGCCTCCAGTACTGAGAAACTGTAATGTTACACTATACAAAGAAATTCTAGTCAAGTGTGTGATTTCCCAGTTTGTGGTACCAGTTTGGGTGTGATTCTCAGGTGTCCAAAAATCTCTTGCCATGTAGTATATTTGTGCATGAACATAGTTTTTTTCTCACAATCTGTTCTTTGAGCGTCCTCCCTTTTGAAATCTGTGGCTTTAACTATCCAAAGCTGCTCAGCTATTCCTACAGGATTTTTATTAAGTGCAAGTCATGCAGGTAAAATTGGTTTTCCTGAAGCAATTTCCTAACATAAAATTAAATCTGTTTTACATACCTGAACGAAAATCTGATTCCGGTAACCTAGTACTAGACCTGCACATTGCCCTAAAACTGTTTCTAGTACTGTAACTCCTCCTGTGTTATATTCGTACACCTGAGTCTAAGTTACATTTATGTATGCTGTACAGGTTTATGTTAAAATTGCATTACAAATAATATATTTCATTTCCCTTTACCACATCTTGTCTCTATCCTTAATAAAGTCGTACTCCTCAGATAGAGGAAACACTTTGCCCTGCATGTCAGGTGCATGTTTAGGTGTTTACAGATTCCTTTCTGGTTTAATTGCGCATAGACCGAAGACAGCACTCACAGGAAGTGCGGTTGAGTTGGTGCTCCCTGTATAAACGCTGCACACGCTCCACCAGCTCCCATTTCTCACAGCAGCCGGAAAAATTCACGAAGTTCCTGGCAAGAATTTCCTTGAGCTGCCGAACGGTTAACAACTCGATGTCATCCTCGCTGGCGAGATCAGAGATAGAGGCTCGAGCCCTCCTCTGAGTCACTGGGCTGGACTGTTTATGCATCGACACAGACACACACAAACACACACACACATGCGCGCATACACAAACACAGACAGAGCCAAGTGAGAAGAGTGACAAGAAGATGCTTAGTCATTCTTAACAGAATATAGTGATAACACATTAAAGACACTAAACAATCAGTTACGCAGTTGCATTCCAGATCAGAGAGACTGATTAACTCAGTTAAAGAGACAGTATAGCATGCTAATAAACACAGATATTATATTATCCATATTTTACTATTTCTTCACCAAGGTGTCACAGGTCTCAGGGCTCCCCTACACCTCAAACTCGCTCTGTTTCAGGACCCGGTTCACTGTTTATGTGAATGAGCTACTTCTAAGTCACGTCTCCACACAACCGCAACAAGCTGGGGGGAGGGTATCTCCTTATATGATGTCACATGGGTGTGTTTTGGTCCATCCACGTGCCATCTGGCGCATCGGGCGATGGATGGGGCGACCATAGTTTTTGTGGCAGTTACTTAAGGGGTTGGGTTGCCAGCTTGATGCCAGATTGTCATACGGTCAATTTGTGAACGTCAATTAGCCTAACCTGCATGTCTTTGGACTCAGGAGAAAACCCACTAAGCATGGGGTTAGGTGAACATGCAAACTCCATGCACACAAACTCGAGGCAGGAATCGAAACCCGACCCTGGAGGTGCAAGGCGACAGCACTAACCACTAAGCCGCCATGCCACCAATGTCACATGGGGGAATATCAAAAAGCAGGGAAGGTTTTTTTTGCCCTCACACAACAAAGATTAAATTGTCTATACATTTTTTAAAAAGTGAGTCTTACGTATTAGGTCTCCGGCTCATTCATTTAAATAGATCATCAAACAAACATTTGTCAGTAGCACAAACCCATAAATTCAGGCCGATACCAGTCAGAAGAATAATGGGCGGGTGTGATATGTGTGAGGGGCGGTTCTGTGGACGGAAATGAGAGCTGGCAGAGGAGAGCAGGAAGGCAATTGTAGTAACTTAAATAGCCATTCTTTACAACCATGGTGTGCGGAAAAATATCTCAGAATGTACAACACAGCAAACTTCAAGGCAGATGGGCTACAAGTACAGAAGACACATCAGGTTCTACTCCTGTCAGCCAAAAACTACAGGACTACTACTACTAGTTTGAGGCAACAGTGGGGAAAGTTTCACAACAAATTTGGACAGCTGAAGACAGCTGACAATTAATTGTTCAGTCTTTGCAGACTATAGACTGTGATTCTGATGTTTAACGCAAATGTTAAATTAAGCTATTGTCCCGTACCTGCATGGATTTATACACTGCACTGCTGACACAATATGGATAAATGCATGAATCCATCTAGGAACTTCTGTAGTCCAACTAGGGACAGTGAACACCAATGGAAACCATTCAAGGCCAATGGTGACCACTGTATTTATTCTCACCTTGTACAACCATGGCAGGTCCTCATGTCAACAGTCACATACAGATTCACACCCTATTGGAACGCTAATTAGCATGTCCAGAGAACCTCATAGGAAACCCACCAAGCATGGGAAGAACATGGAAATTCTGTGCACACAATCAAACCCAGGACCTGATGGTGCTAGGCGACATTGCTAACCACTACACCACCGTGCTGCAAAAGGCATGAATGAGGAGGGGTATAAGGGATCCTTATATCTTATAAAGCACCCACTATATACTTGTATGCTCAATGAGATTGTTCATTTGGCTAAGTTATGGTAATCAGTCTCTTTGATTTGTTATATCATCAAACAATTGACTATGTTTTTAGATTCTGAAGGACTGTAGTTAAAACCAGTAGGAATAATAACTCACCTCTAGTAAACGTTCATTGTTCTCCAGGGGGAGGAGAGACACAGAGGCAACGTCCCCACAATCCTTTATGTCAACACACACACACATCATTATGATCAATGCTGCCATCAAACATAAGTTATGTGTTGTTTCCTTGGCACGTATGAGTGTGAGTGTGGATGTTTGCATGTGTACCTGGCTGGTTCCTGAGCTGTTGTTAGTGCGGTGTGTTTCTTCCTGAGGGGCTGAGACAGACAATGCAGGCTGCCGGGGGGTGGTGGGTGCAGCATCAACAGGCAGGGCTAAAGCAGAGGGTGCAGCTTCAATGTTTGCCTCCTCACTTTCCAAATCCTCCTCCTCCTGCTCTTCCTCCTCCTGAAGATCCACCCCCATGTGCTGCAGTACAAGCTCGACGAGTTCCTCCTTCTCAGTGCACGCATCCGTACTAATGTCACGCAGTGTAAGGTAACGGCGCAGGTCGCGCACTCGCAAACGCATGAGGCGTGCCCGTTCAAAAGCAGTCGCCCACAAGGCGTGGCACACACAGCAGCGCCGCAGGTTCTCCTGCAGCACGCTACAGAGTGCACAGAAGCTCCGCCCACAGTCTGAACATACATGCTGAACATATACACAATGCCAAAATTAGACTTTTTTATGCACATTAAGATACATAACAGTTAAAGTCTACAACAAGAAACCTACTTTTCTTCTGAAGACGGAGAAGGCGAGACCACAGGCTTTGCACACTGTTCCATTTGAAGGAGCAGGGCTAGACGGTGATTGAGAGGTGCTCGTTGAAGGGTAGGCGGAGTATCCAGCACCAGGGGCAAACCTGAATGGACCGGCTCCACCCCCGAACCCAGCCTGATGGCTCCGAACTGCCCCCGAACCAATCAAATCGTTCAATAAACCACAACACGAAGCCCACATAGAGGCCTAAGGGAGAATGAGACAGGATTGAAAGGAAATGGACAGGAAGAGAGAGAGAGAGAGAGAGAAAGAGACACAGAGAGAAACAACAAGATCAAGTTTAGAGATCCTATGATGTGCAGCTGTATAGTGATCAGAGTCCTGAATCGATCTGTTGGACACACAATGTACCATTATTGCCATTATTTCATACCATTTAAAATGCACTTTTATAAAGAGTAGAGAGGTGAATCCCAAATAGCTCCCTGTTGGACATATAGTGCATTACACAGGGTGGAGATACTATTGATTTATTCCAAAAGCACCAACAGAAAGAGTAGGGAGCTAAACCAAAAATTGAAGCCTCTTAGCGATTTACACATAATGGATGTAGAAACCATTATTTCATACCACACACATAGTGCAGTGGTGTCGGCAGAAACCAAAATGCTAAACATAGTGTATTAGTTAAAATTAGAGTACTAAAACATGGAGTGTAGATGGCTTTATGTAGTTTAGTTAGGTTTCATGTTGAGAGCTAAAACCCTAATGGATCATATTAGGAAATAAGTACTACTTTATATTACATTATTATAATATCATACATACTGAAGAGTGTGGGAGTTTGCATTGCCACCTCACAGATCTGATCTTGAGGTCAAGATACAAAGCTTAAATAAATATGAAGCTTATCATATTCTCCCCGTTTTCCCCCATAGTTTACTCCAAGTTCTACAGTTTCCTCCCACTGCATTGACTATACTAAATGACCCCAATGTGTGCATACGTATGCAAATCTATTTGTCCATGGTGCTCCGAAATGTACCGGGATGTAATTTTGTCTTCTATACACATGCAAACACTTATATAGCCATGTATATGTGTAAAATTCTAGGAAATTATAGCTATAATGGCTTACCACAGCCTGATTACAAGGCAAATTAGCACTGAAACAATAAGCTTCCTGTTTACATCCCGCACTGCATTCTGGGTAAGGCGCATACAGATGCATGTGTTGTTAGGTCTGAAAAGCTGCTTTATTAAAGAAACCAGATGCAACTGCTGCATCTCCAAACTGATTTTCATGTCCTGTGGGAATGATGGTGTTTGCTCTTCAAAAGGGGAATCTATATCCTGATCTATAGATTGTGGATGTAAATGGTACACAAATTGAACTTTAAATTGAACTTTTCGAAAAGAAAATGGCATATGTCTAAGTTTTAAAACAGGATAAATTAAAAACAGTAAAAACAGGTTGTGACTGATCACATGGCAAAAAACCTGATGACGGAATCACTATGCGAACATACTCTCTCTCGCTCTCTGTCTCTAAATATCACACACACACACACACACACATTATATATTTTTCTTTTATATTTTTCATTTTCAGGCCAGTCCCTGTACCTGACCAGTTTCGCAGTGACCAATTAATTATTCAAGCATATACTGTATGTCTCCAGTGAGAAACAGGTGCAGATGACGACAGATGATCAGGCTGGTGATTAGTATACTGGTAATGCTGAATGCTGAGTGGGTAGAACAGATGAGAGGGGAAATGAGGTTGCTGCTGAGGTTCTTATTTACACAACCAATTTTACAATTGTATCTTTAGTCAATTTGATGTCGCAGTAAAACCTTTTTACTTCTCATTTCTTTAATTTAGAGTAATCTACACCATTTCATTTAATGTTGGCATGGTGGCTTAGTGGTTAGCACTTGAACCTCCAGGGTCTGGGTTCGATTCATGCCTCAGGGTCTGTGTGCATGGAGTTTGCAGATTCTCCCAGTGATTTTGGTGGGTTTCCCATATATTATATACACACATAAATCCATGCAGATGTTTATAATGGATGAATATGTATTTTCCATATGTCTGTGTGTGTGTGTGTGTGTTTGTTTTCAAACATCTGCATATATTATTTATATCATGTACACTGCTATAATTGTAAATTATATTAAGCATATTATACATATTATTATATTTTCTTTTTAATATATTATTATACATAATTTTTACTATGCAGTTGATTTGTCCTAACACTAAATAAAATTCCTAAATAGTTATCAGCATGCAGAACAAATAGTGACTCTAATATTCCCACCACTGTCTAGTCACTCATCACCCTTATTTAGTATATAATCATTCACAATCGTGACTATTATTCTTATCAATGGTTTTGCATTGATCTCGTCGATATTGATAGATAGCTCGCTGTGTGACCACTGACAGTCTCAGCGCTGCAAAACTGAGCATATCAAAGCACGATTTTATTTCACTTAATATTAGATATTAGTCTTGCTGACATTTTCAACATCATCATTATCATCATGATTATCATTCTAAAATAAAGCATCCTTACTCTGAAATAAAGACAAAATGACCAATAATGATGTACCGTACCTTCATTGCATCTCCACGCTGCAGAATTGGTGAAATCTAATACAAATGACGAGCATTGCAGCGGAATTACTCCATTACGTCTTCTCTCTCTCTTAGTCTCTCTCCCTCTCTCAGCACAGAGCATAACGTCATGGCTTAGCGAGGATTGACCAATCACGATGCAGCAGTAACAGCTGTTCTCACCAGCAGCCAATCGCGTTTGGTAGGCGGGGATTAAGCGTGCGCGTGAACCGAGAGATACAGGTGATGACGCAGAGCGGCGCTCAGACCGGCTAGAGATCCTGCTAATGTCATTTTAACAGGGGTTTTTGTTGTTTTGGTCACTCGAATAAATAACTGTCGTTGCTCCTCCAAAATAAAATAATTTAAATAAGTACACAGACAAACCGAAAGAAGGTGAAACCAAAACTTTTGGTCAGTCAGAATCTTAAAAGAAAAACTCAACCCTTACACAGATTAAATATATACCGTATTTATGCTGTGGTGTTTGTGACGTCATTAGTGATGCTGATTTTTTTTTGGTTAGTACCGTTATTTTCCTTATTCCAATAAAAAGTTACTCAGACTAATATCATAATAAATAAATAAATAAATTAATAAACAGTATATATATACTATATATATATATATATATATATATATATACTATTTTCTGGAACAAGATACAAGATACTGTACCATGTTGTGACCATGACTTACTAAGGTGTGGGAATGAGATACATACCGTGAAAGTCGAGGACTTACTTAGAAACATATATACAATTATAAGTCTCATGAAATGTATTTTTTTTACACCTCATCTTATACCATGTTCTTTGGGTGTAAATGATTTTGTCCCACATGCTGCTCTGCTAACTTCCATAAATGCTGGTTAAAAATGTTTTATTGGTTTTCAAAAAAGTGGTTAAGTGACATAAATTTAAATTTAAATTTAATATGTTCTTATTATTCTCAACAAATGATTTAATAAAACAAGCCATTTTTATGTTTTTTAAATTATTTTTTAAATAATTATGTGCACCGTGTGCTCATTAAATGTTTTAGCAAGTTAAATAACTTTGTCAAAAACATCCTTCCCGCTATATTCCACTCTTTTATCAATCCTTCCATGACAGGGCAGACATGTGCATTGATTTTAATAAATTTGGTTTTGATTTTTATTAAATTACCAGAATGTGTTGAGTAAAACTTTTTAATAAATCATATATTTAACTTTTGGTTTTGAATATTCTTTAAGGAAATGCAACTCTATTTCCCACTGTCATGTGTTAAATCAGGTTGTTAATGGTGGAGTGGATAGCTGCTTCATGTCCAGGGAGACCTCATGTCTGAGTTTCTTTCTTATGCTGTCATAGCTAGTCCTGGAGTCTCTGCTTTCACTCTGCATAAAATGTTCATTGACCTTATCCATTATGTGACAGTGAGCATACAGTACATCTCTCTCTCTCTCTCTCTCTCCCTTTTTCTCTGTTTCTGTCAAGCTACATATGGCACCCCATCACTCCATGGCACTGGACTGGCCCCTTTTGTTCTCCAGACCTGCCCGATCGATCCTGATGCCCTACTACCGGTTTATATCCTCATCAGCACTGATCGCTGCTGAGGACGACCCCATATGGTCTGCTTAAATACACACAAGACTACCGAGGACGCATCAACATAGAAACCATAAAGATGTCTTTGGATTAAAATACTTTTGCTATGATGGATTATGACTGCATTTCCTCTAATTGTTTTGGTTTTAGGACTGAAATTGCCATTAAGCGTTTTGTACCCAAGTCTCTAACAGTGAACAGGTGGGAACATCAAGAAAATGGACTTTATATTAACTAAAATAGTAGGACATCAGGATGGATCAGGCAAGTCTGGAGAGAAGAAGGGTTCAGGATGATTGACATCTCAGAAGTGAAAAGAGACGGAGAGAAAGAGAGAGCGTGAATGCACATAATTATGCTCCCTGTACCATAACGGATAAGGTCAATGTACATTTTGTGCAGAGTACAAGCAGGGACGCGGACAGGACTAGCTATGACAGCAAAATTAAAAAGAAGATCCAGAAGGAACACAGACATGAGGGCGCCCTGGGACATTAAGCAGCCAGCCATTCCACCTTCAAAAAAAACCTGAGTGAATGCATCTCCACTGCCCCCACTACCAGAGGCACAGGGCAGTTCATCGCAAACATTCCATCTACATCTTCTTTACCATATTACAGGATAGAGTAAATTCTAACACACTTTTTAAGTAAAATTTAAGTTATTTTGATTTAACACAATAGAAAAGATTCAGCTCACTGCTGTCTATACACACCGCTACCACTAGAATAATTGACATTGACAATAATTATTATTGCATTTTTAATAAAAATTTTAATATATATATTTTTTTTACTTTTTATATTAATAAATAACATTTTCAATAATTGATACTTTGAGTCTAAACCTATGGGGAGGCTATAATTCTATGGTATTACCATGGTTACAGCTCCAAAACATCGTGAGTATGAGTTTTTTTTGTGTGTGCAACTCAAATTTATTTTTATCCTTTTATTTGGTGAAAATATTTTTGTATTATTTAGTAATTCATAATATAAAAAAAAAAATTCAAATTCAAATAGAGTCTAAATAAAAAAAATCATTAAATAGGTATTATTATTATTATTAATAATAATAATAATAATATTAATAATAATAATAATAATGATAAATATAAGTAGTCTCTCCTAATGCTTTAATAGAGAATTTAACTCAGCGAACTTCTTATCTTCTCTTTGCTCATTCTTCTAAAGGATGCCAGTAATTCTGGAGCTGACTATCAGTGCCACCTCAGACTGGCTGAAGTCAGCTAGTGCTGTCGCCTCCAGAGACCACAGGAGAAGGAATGCTGGATGTGCTAAAAAACATCCTGCACAAAGTAGAGATACATTCACTCCTCTGTTTGGCAAGTTACAGATCCCCAAAGAACCACTCACCATTTTCAACCTCCTTTCCACATCGCATCAGTGCAGTACAATCCCTTCCAGACTGAACAGTGCACATTCGAGTGGAGAGTGTGTGTGATGGTGCTTGCTGTTGATCTTCCTGTGTCACATGGGAGAGCTTTGAACACACTTCTCTCGCTCTCTCTGAGACACAGAACATACATTTAAGGTAGCTCATAATCTCCTGCCATATGCCTACCTTATACACCCAAGAATAAGACAGCTATAGATAGTGTATGCATGTGTGTGTGTGTGTGCATGCATATATTAACAAAAAAATACATATGAGAAAAATGCCTCTCCATCTGACGTATATGCATATACCTCAGCCTGGATTAAAAGCTTAGTTGTATTACCTGATGCACCACCTCAGGTCAGATTAAGAGTATTAAGTCCTCTCATTGTGTCCTCGAGCAGCTAAATCCTTTCATGATAACGGAGTTTCATCTTCAGTGTTTAATGACAGAACTGTCTGATGTCTCTCAAGTCCCCGGATGCATATCAGCAGCCGCTTTACTGACGCCTCCGCCTCGAACTTGTTCATTTTCCCACAATCCATAACTTTTTATCCAATTTACAATAAAGATAGGACTGAAAACATTGAGTCCAAAGCCAGAGTACCATAATGCAGTGCATTACGTACACCATGACAAGAACATTACCCCAAATGAATGAAGGCATGCTTACACCATCTTTAGTCTATACAATCTAAAGCCTACAACCTCTTCAGCCTCCATTTAATGTGATTTAGTGTCTTTTGGTAAACACTTTGTGTTAGTTTAAGGAATATGATTAATTATGTGCTATTTTGTGGGTATTATGGTAATCACCTGTTCTCATGTACTTGGTCACAAGTAGTCCTATAATTTGTTGGTTTGCCTAGTATTGCTGGATTTTACCGCAGTTTCATTCCTTTCTCTTTAATGATGCAGTGCCCATGATGAAATGCCTTAGGCTCATTAGAGGTGACAGTTACATTCAGCACTGCTAAGTGTATTATAAAGTCATGTACCTGTGAGACAAGAATTTAAGCGGAAGTTGTGGCATTTGGTGATTTCAATGATGTCATCTTGCCTGGCTGGTGTATAAGAGTTTAAGAGTTCTTGGGCTTTTATTTGTCTTCCAACCAGTCTCATTGTCACCCTGTTGAAAACACAGAATGTAGTTAACAGTTTGTCCATGGATATCTGTTTGTAATCACCTACTCTTTATGCTCACTCCAGTGAAGAACACATATAGTATGTCAATCTGCCCATCTGGAAACACCATAGGTAAGACTGAACATGAGTTAAAAGAATTATTACATTTTTATCACCCAGCCAATCTCTATGTCTTAAACTTCACTTGAGAAATTACCTCCAACTTTCAGTACAACATGTGCTGGAGTTTTACTCTCAGAAATTGATGATCAGATCGTTTTCCTTCTTTTAATCTCTGCCACTGCTGCCTGCCTGCCAGCTTCAGAATTCGGGATGGAAGGTTGATTGATGAAAGCGGTCATTCGTAGCCCATTGCCTTGACGTGACGTGACCTTCTTGTGTCCCTGTCATGTGGCATCCCTTTTAATAGCAGATATATTCCCATGTTGTCTACATCAAACATTTTCTTGCATGTATTGCAATATGCCTGGTGTACATCACCTGCCACACAGCCCATCCAGTCCCTGAACTTAGAAATTGCCCTTGCCTTTGCTCCTTAAACTTATAACTCATTGCTATTCTGCCCTGCATCACTCACTTCTGTAATTAGAAATGAATAATCTGAATTTACCCTTATATAATGTATGTTCTACATTTTCTATTGCCTTAACACTAACAAAAGGGGAGCATTTTTTTGTTTTACAAAATTCTCTTTTTAGACATTCAGATGGGTCTCTAGTGTATAAAAAAGTGTAAAAAAAAAAAAAAAGTGAGAAAATGCTTTTGTTCTACAAAAAATTTTGTATTGCCTGGAGCTTGTAAAGTTTCCCCAAAATGTGACCTCATATAAGAAGATACCCTTCCCCAGCTTGCAGCTCATTTACATAGACACTGAAATGACACATTTGGAAGAGGAGTGAAATAAACAGTTTGAGGTAAGACACACTTTGGTGGAGCTCTGAGACCTGTTTTAACTTGTTAAAGAAATGGTAAAATATGGGACCTTTAAGTACACAAAAATATATTTGAAAAAACTGAATTGTGTAATCTATACACACACACACACAGACACACACAATCATACACACTCCACAGTGACCAGCCATCACAACCTTCAAGGGTCAGCTTCAAAATTTCCACATGGTTTAAAAATAATTCCATCACCGTGGATACATTACATGCCAGGAGCAGGAATACCTGTCATATCTCACAGCTTATCCTACAACAGGGAGCTGAATTTCAAACAGAAAATGTACCAAGGTTATGGAGCTGATCTGAGTAAAGGGCCATTTCAAGTCTATTAGGTCATTTTCATCAATTTCCAGGCGTTTCCACGACTTTTGAAAAACTCAAATTTTGTTGAGGATACGTGGGAATTTTAAAAATAACTTTCTAGTGACAACCTCAACATTCTTGACACTGATTTGCATCTAAGCACATTATTGTAATGAAGCTGGGCTCATTGTATCTAATATTTCCGGTGTCACTTATGTAAGGACACTGTTGCGTGAAAAGAATCATTTGCAGACATGGAACTGATCAACATCCATTTGATTTTAGGTACTTAAATGACTTCAAGACACTGCAATAACATGCAATAACCATGACGACTGTTGTCATAATACGTAACTGACCACACCTGTTATCTCTCCTACTCTTCTCTCTCTCTCTCCCTGTCTCTCTGTTGACCTATACTGTACATGTCGCTCCAGTGATCCACACCCCCTCTGCCACATCTGGTCTGCATGTAGTGACTGGGGACTTTTCCACGAAGATGGTCCTGGCCTCGGCTGATGCTGACAGCTGCTTTCTGAGAACTCGTGACTGCAGTCGCTTGATAGTTCAGGACTGGAATTTGCTACAGTCTACCTGAGCCTCCAATAATGAACTGGACTCCATATTAACTTCTGCAGTCATACTGTGTGTTAGGAGTGTTGATCAATTCCTGCGCTCCGTTATCACCCAAATGAGGATGTGTTCCCTGTTGGTTCTGGTTCCTCTCAAGGTTTCTTTCTATTGCCATCTCAGGGAGTTTTTCCTTGTGCTTACTTACACATTTCTAGCAACTCTTGTGTGTGTGTGTGTGTGTGTATATATATATATATATATATATATATATATATATATACACACA
>JAQMYJ010000009.1:20952519-20974019 GCA_030014305.1 Clarias laeviceps
CCAGTGGAAAACCCCCCAAAAGTGAGCTGTACTGAACCGTGCCGTGCCGTACTATGCAGTGGAAAAGCGCCATTATAGTAGTAGGGTGCTAGCTAATACTTTTCTCAACGCTTGTTTTGGTATGAAGTGAAGTACCAATCAATACTCCAGTGTTCTAGTGCATAAGACATCAAACCACTTGTTGCACCCTATTATGAAAACGAGGTACTAAATAACACTCTGCTCCTTGCATCCTGCAAGCACACTCCTGAAGCACACTCCCTCTGTGGTACGCATCACTTAGTGAACAAACACAGGTACTAACCTCGGTTTGACGTTGGAGATTCTGGCTGAACGAGTGAAGTCAGTAGACTGAGGGATGATGCTTTCTTCGAAAAAGTTTTCCTCTTTTTTCAATCTCTCTTGCTCTTCTCTCATCTGTTTTTCTTTCTTTGTCTGTTCCTCCTTATTCCTTCTCTGCTCTTCTTCTTTTCTCTTTTTCTCCATCTCTGCCCTCTTCTGCTCTTTCTCTGCTCTAACTTGTTCTTCTTCTTTACGTTGTTTCTCCTTCTCTTCTGCGATTCTTCTCTCTTCTTCCTCCTTGGCTTTCTTCTCATCTGCCAACCTTCTCTCCATCTTCCGTTTTCCTTCCTCCTCTCTTTCTGCTCTTATTTTCTCTTCCTTCTTCCTTTCCTCCTCAGCAATCCTCTTCTTCTTTTCTTCCTCCACCTTCTTTCTATCATTCTCTTCCTCCATCTTTAACCTCAGTTCTTCTGCCTCCCTCTCTTTTCTTTTCTCTTCCAACTTTCTCATCTGTTCTTCATTCTCTCTCTTTATCCTCGTTCTTTCTTCCTCCTCAAACTTTCTCCTCTGCTCCTCTTTCTCTGTCTTCCTTCTCTCTTGTTCTTCCACCTCCATCCTTCTCTGTTGTTCTTCCTTCTCTCTCTCCATCCTTATCCTCTCTTTTTCATCCTCCTCCATCCTTCTCCTTTGTTCTTCCTTCTCTCTTGCCATCCTTATCCTCTCTTTTTCATCCTCCTCCATCCTTCTCCTTTGTTCTTCCTTCTCTCTTGCCATCCTTATTCTTTCTTTTTCTTCCTCCTCAATCCTTCTTTGTTCTTTGATTTCTCTCTCCATTCTTATCCTTTCTTTTTCATCTTCCTCCACTCTTCTCCTTTCTTCCTCCTCCTCTCTTTCCATCCTTATCCTTTCTTTTTCCTCCTCCATCTTTCTTCTTTGTTCCTCCATTTCTCTCTCCTCCCTTATCCTCTCCCTTTTTTCCTCTTCCATTCTTTTCCTCTGCTCCTCTTTCTCTCTCTCTCTCCTTATCCATTCTTTTTCTTCCTCCTCCTTTCTCCTCTGCTCTTCTTTCTCTTTTCTTTTTCTCCCCTCTTCGGCTTCCCGCCTTCTTTCTTCCTCCAGTCGTTCCTGCTCTTCTTCCTCTCTTCTCCACCTCTCCTCCTCTTCCTCCTCCTCCTCCTCCAATTCTTGCACTTCTTCACTTTGGGGTTCTTCTCTGTAAACATAGCTGCCATTTACACTACTATCAATCTTTGATGGAGAATTCTGATTGGTCGAGCCAAGTGTGAAGTCACTATGATTGGATGCCTTGCTGTCTGAGCTACTGTTCCGCTTGTGTGTTAAAAAGGTAAATTTCTTCTTTTTCTTCCCTTTATACAAAATAAAAAATAAACACCAAGAGAGGTTACGTAAATACATATCTCTACAGATTAAAATTAAACTGATAAATGATATAATCAGACATTTCTTACCTTCTGAAGAGTCCACATTGAGGCCTGAGGACGTGCTCGAGCTGATAGATGAGTTTTTATCAGGAAGTGTGCCTAATGAGGACATGGACTGAGACAGAGAGTTACGCTTCATGTTGGATTTAGGGACGAAAAGAGACTTTAATTTGTTCTTCTTCTTTTTTGTCGTCTCTCCCTCTGTCTCTCCCTCCATCTCTCCCTCACTGTCCGTCAGCACCTGGGTGACCGAAGGCAAAATGGCAGAAGCCGAGTCGCTCAGGCCGTCTTTCTTTTTGCCCCGTATTTTGTCCTTGATTTTTCCAAGGCGCGAGTGGGATTTGTCGGAGAGGTCGATCATGCTGACGCTCATGCTGCTCTTCAGGAACTGAATGTCCAGCAGAACCTCACCACGCTCCTTATCAGCCTTCCCCGTCTTATTTAACAGCTTAAACCACCTGTAGGAGAAAAGCAGGAGCACAGTATGTCAACATGTCAAACATGAGAAATCAAATCTAATTTATATATATATAAATATATATGTTATACTACTTTCTAAAACACACCTAAAAATAGTGGTGGTAACGTGCATTTTTCCAGCCAACCAGAATGCAGAAACTGGCAATAGCTGGGATAAATACCCCTTTTAACCCACTTATGTTCTGGACACTATAAGGCATTTTCCAGCAGTTTTTTGCAGGTTTTTCAACCCGTATTCGGTCATGCGGGACAAAGATTTTTTCAGTAGCAACCGTTTTATTTTGTGTATATTTAAGCATTTAGATCCATAACAATATCCACAATGTTAATGGAGCATAAATTGGTCATTAGCACTTAGTTGCTAACCTACCCATCTTTAGTTCTTAATAGGTCTGCACACTTCAATTTAAAAAAAACAATCAAACAAACAAATAAATAAATAAATGAATGAATAAAAAAAATATTATTTTATTATATTATGATTATTTTGATACATATGGTGGAACCTCAGCATACGAATTTAATCCGCTCCGGTGGTAAAAATTCATACTGCAAAACGCATTTTCCCATAAGAAATAATGTAAAGGCAGATAATCTGTTCCAGCCACCCAAAAACAACACGATAACCATATTTTTGCATATAAAAATTATAAAAAACTTTTAGAAAAGACATGTAAATGAAGGAAAATATGAAATAGACATTAACCCTCACTTAACCTTAATTTATGATTCTTCTTGGCACAGACTGCTTTAAAAAATGAAACTGAAACTGGCTATGTTTTCTTCTTGTTACCACCCTACCCATGGTGCTACGTGTTCACTAAATCTTGCACAAATGCAAAAAAAAAATAAAAATGTAAACTTGCTTCGCTTGGCTTTCGCTTGATGCAAACAAGTTAATTCGCTAATTCGGAGGCAAATTTCTTGCAAAATTTTAGTTCATGAGGTATGCCGAGGTACGACTGATTTAAACTGTGATATTAAAAATGTACCACTTTCTATTCAAATACAGTGAAACCTTGGATTGCGAGTATCGCAGTTTACGAGTGTTCCGCAAGAGGAGCAAAGATTTTTAATAAATTTTGACTTGAAAAACTAGCATTGTCTTGGTTTACGAGTACCGAGTATCATGTATCACGCATGCGCTTCTTGTTTTGACGCAGAGCGTCACGTGATCACAACTGAGCCAACGGTTTTTCTCTCTCTTGCGCTGTGGAATTGTGGGTAATCGTCTCCCCTACTGGGTCTTAGTGCTCGTCTCTTACTGGTATAATCAACATCCATGCACGCGTGTACTGTTTACTATAACACCGTGACCAGTTTTATTTTGTGTTTGTAAGTGCGTGTGTACAGCGCGTGTGTACTGTTTCTTACAACACACGTGTGCGCGCGTGTAAAGCAAAAGAAAGTCTCATTAGAGAGGTTAAAGATCCATTTTCTCCCTCTGCTTCAGCCTGTTATGTGTGCATGCGTAATTTGACACCATACCCCTTCACACACACACTCTCGGCTTTACGAATTATGCTTGTAATCCAAGGTTCTACTGTATACAGTATTGTGCAAAAGTCTTGCACAGTAGTCACATACAAATAACTTAAAAAAATTATTTGTTTGTTTTTGTCTAAAATGAGGTCCTTTACATAATAATAATTTTACATAGAATCGAGGAGACCTAATTAATTTTCTATTTTTGCTGGAATACTAATATTTGAAAAGCAGAATTTGTTTTTAGTGACTTAATAATGAAGTACCAAAAAAATAAAAAATTAAAAAAATAAATAAATAAATACATCAATCCCCCACAGGTTGCCTAAACTTTTTGTACTGTATTTATCGAGGCTAATGGCAAATAATGGCACAAATGGCCTTAAGACAATGTTTGCGAAGAATAATTTTTTATCATCTCAAAAAAACTAAAATACTTAAATTGACAAACTCTACACAAAGTCCTGGCTGTGCATACAGTGTAATACCAGTAATTAATTAGAGATTTTTGTGACAGGTCTGTATTTCAGGCGATTAACTGTGTAGCACTAGTTCTTAAGAAACAGAGGAACCGGATACGTAGTTCCTGTTTATAATTTTATATCGTGTAACATGTGAAACTAATGACATCATTGTGAAACGCGCTTCTACACACACACAGACACACACACAGACACACACACACACACACACACACACTATTGCTACTAAAAGCCAATAAAAGATACAGTTAGCAACATTAGCCTCACCGTGTGCCGAAGTTCAGCTAACAAACTTAACAAAAAATAAAATAGCTTTCGGAACTACACTGGAGCTTTATTTTTGCTAAATCAGCTTGAATTGACTGAGATTCACTGAGAAAGCAGTCCAATGTGTAAACATTATGTAAGCACATAAACCTGTCTGTGGTAGATTTTATAAATGACAAGTTGTTTGGGGTTTATTTTTAGTCAGACACACACAAACACCGTCTCATGAACTAGTTTTAGTGAGTAAAAGGCTAGAAAAGTACCATCGAGTCATTTGTAGAGAGCTTAAGAGTGCAGGAAACACCACATCCTGCTGATAGTAAGACACACTACACCGATGTCAGCATTATCACCTTTCCACTAAACCTCTCACCATCATCACTACTGTGTGCAGCACTATGGAGCTGTGGAAAATCTCAGAGAATCCACCACTGACGGAGAAGCCCAAACTGGAATGGGTGTGTGTCGTACACTCATAAGGGTGGCTTTATACTTGATTTAAATACACATCTGTTGCCTGCGTGTTTCTGGCACGGTGTCTCTATGCGTCATTAGAAATCGATGCTGCGTGTGCACGTGGTGCGATTAAACTATAAACAGTTGTGGAACTACAACGCAGTTGTAACAAAGAGGAAACTATTTCAGTTAATGAACTTAATGACGTAATTACAGTACTGTGCAAAAGTCTTAAGCCACCCCTCATTTTTCCCTAATAAATGAAATTATGTTGATTAAATTAAAGAAAATGAAATAAATGTTTAACTGTGACAGGCTGCAGAACAATCTAAAACTTGGTCGCTTATGTACAAACCTCAGCAGTAACCTCATTTCCCCTCTCGTCTGTTCCAACCACAGCATTCAGCATCACAGTACACTAATCACTGGTCTGATCATCTGTCAACATCTGCACCTGTTTTCCCACTGGTTCATACCTTGAGTTCATTTTTTAATGCTTGAATGAAACATAGGTCACTGTGTGGTTACCATTCCTCTGAAACTTCTCAAGTACAGGGACTGGATTTAAAATAAGAAGCAAAAAAGTTCATCATAAAGCCTGGAGAACTGTTCCTCAACACTACTAGAATGTCTGGCTCGTGGTGAACAAAATGTGAACAAAACTGGGGTGGCTCAAGACTTCTGCACAGCACTGTAGGGATATTTAAAGCTATTCATTTTATTGTTTTTGCAATCAATCAAACCTTTTTGTCAGCCTTGTATTGTTATTATTGTATTGTATTATTATTATTGTACTCCATATTTATTGCCCTGGGATCAATAATTCATATCATTTATTCATGTAGCTGTAATATTCTAATCATTATTTATATAGTGAGGAACGTGTTTCCAGTCACTCCCAAAACACTGAAATAGAAAACTGAAGCAGGACATTCCAGATAATCCTGTATCACGTCCTGACATGCCAAGGTTTCATGAACGTTTCTGCCCAAATGATGCAACCTGGGAGTGAAGAATTTAGCAGAAATTCAACACACCCATACACCCACTTTAAAAATGACTAAATATTCCTGGTTGTTTCCCTGAAATTACTGAATAAAAGAGTTTAAGAGTCATCAAGCGTCAGGCTAAAAAATCCAGGAGAATCATTTATACCAGACAACTAGTTATTAGCACAAACCCTTAACCACTACTGGGCTTTGATCATATACAGTATAAGCTTTTCTGTAAGGGAGCACATCCCTCATATATAGACGTACTTTTTAGACTTTTTTGTCTGTACTTCCTTCCGTTCCAAACTATTTCACATTTTACATAGAAAATATATTTTCTATGGAGAGAGCTGATTGGCCGAGCTCTCTCAGCTTAATCACACGGCTCTACAGCCAGTCATAGGAGTCTGTGAACTCAGGCAGGCGGAAAAGACGGAAAGCGCTGTCCTCTGATTGTGTTACGCCGCCCCCCCAACTGTGCGCGAGTAAGCGGTTTGAAAAGTCAGCTAGCGTCACGTTGTTTTGAGAAAACGCGTGAAAGTCTTCAGCCCTCCCTGTCTGGTAGTAGTAGTAGCCCTGATGTGAGATACGACAAATTTAGGGTGAAAATCACCAACAAAAAAAATTAAGTGTTTGAGTGCATTGGGCTCATTCTGGCATTCAGAGATGCAATCAGATGTAAAAAATGATTGATTACAAGAATTTGGCTTTAATTGGTTATGTCTGAAAGAGGGCGGGACTTAAAGCAAGTTTAGAGCAGAACGCTGTATTTGATGAGCAATTTAAATGTGCATGGCTAGCACCTCAACACTCAGTTCACCTGCCCTTGTATTTCTGAAAGCAATGGAATGTGCAGTATGTCTGGTACAGGTGAAGTACGTTAGCTGATCACCAAATTGATGGGTTCTGAGTGAATTACCAAACCAGTGGTAAGTCAGAGGCTTCTGAGGAATGGAGAAGTGTAGTATATGAATTCTAGTTTCTCAGTCTAAGTTTCCTCTGCAAGTCTGCAGTAGTTTTGTGTCGTCTTGTTTTTGCTAGTGATGATCTTATGCTTTATGTCAGGTGTGGAAGACAGCGAAGTCAATCTTTATGATCAGTTCAGTTATGTTTAATAATCAATCACTTCGCATTACTTTTTATTCCTTTTTTTCAATAATGATTTCTTTTACTTGAACTATGCACATGTCAAATTTATGTAAAAACTAAAAATTCGGTTCTACAGTACATAAGGTATCAGGGTGTCACCATGTGTCTGTCAGAAGAGTGTACAATATTGTGGTAGTGGAAAAAAATTGTGTGATCATTCGGGAAGTTTCTCCATCTCAACTGTCGACTTCGGGCACAGATACTAAACGTAATGTCATTTCCTGCTTCTGTCCTTCTTTTGCACCGTGTGCTATATAAAAAATAAAGGAAGATGTTAGAGATGATAAAAAGGAACTTCCGCTCCTGGTTTCCTCCACTGATGATGCATTCAGGCTTTGAGTGTGCAGCAGTAAAAAGATTTTTGTCTACTTTTTTTTTTTTTTAAACAAAAGTATTTGATGTAAATGTAAAAGACAAATATTTCTGTGATCAAACTTATTTTTTTAAAACACCACTGTCCTATACAGCTTATACATTATAGGTATGTATTATATAGCATTTCATAGATATACTCACTATAAACCTATAAACCAAGCTAATTTACGCAGTTATCTAATCAGCCAATCATGTGGCAGCAGCACAGTGTAGAAATTCAATGTCTTGTAGGTCAAGAGCTTCAGTTAATGTTCACATCCAACATAAAAATGGAGAAAAAAAAAAACATAGTATCTATAAGTGGCATGTATGTTGGTGACAGATGACGGACTCAGATTCCTGTTCTTGATTGACAGGAGTGGACGATCTGCTGTTGTAGCTCACTCATCCACCTTAAGTTCTTGAGATGCTTTTCTCCTCACCACGGTTATAAACTATGATTCATTTAGTTATTATAATACTTTCTGGAATCTGACCATTTTTCTCTGACCGCGTGTTCACCAACAGAACTGTTTCTCACTCAATGCATTTGGTTGTTCTGTTTTTCTAGGAAAAGTTGTGTGTAAAAATCCCAGGAGATCAAGAGTTATTGAAGCACTCAAACCAGTCATTCTTTGTAACGTGAACATTAACTCAAGCGCTTGACCTGTATCTGCATGATTTTATACACTGAGCTGCTGCCACATGATTGGCTGATAAAACAACTGCAGGTAAATAAACAAGCAGGTGTATAGGTGTTCCTATTAAAGTGAACAATGAGTATATATTCCATAGTATGTTTTATGAAACATAGATACTTTATATAGAGTATATGTATTGTATAGATGAGCATAATTTTTTCCAGACAAAGATATTGGAGTGGAAACATCTAAAGAGTTTAAACATGAAACACTGTTTCACATTACCAAACCGAATGGTTTTTTTGAGCATATCAGATTTGTGCTTCGTGACGATTCACATTCGTTTCTACAAGTGACTTTTATCGGACTCTAATCCTGCGACGGACAGACGGACGGCACATTGATACGTATTTATGTGTTATGAGTTTGTGCGACCACATGGATGTGATTTCTGCAATTAGGCCATGGAGGACGGCACGCAGTCAGTCGGCTGTATTTGTTGAGTTCCAGAAGAAGGACGACAGCCCGACGCTTCATTTGAGCTGTTTTAGCAGATATTGCTAGCACTGCTATGGAATCCCCACGCTGCTGACGTCCCCATGCTTGTGCAGGAGGAAAAAGCTGCATAAATTCCGACCTGCCCTCTCTCATTCAAGTCACATGACCGTCAATCAGATATGTACCCGATCTAGGATTACATACAAAAGTGACACAGATCCGATCGTAGCCTAAATAGTTTTCTAAATATTAAACATTCTCAAAATACCCTGACCCACCCTGTTTTAGTGCTTGTAGTAATGGCAACATTAAGGTTTATGACAGATTTACTGAAGACTTCAGCATGGCATCACATGGCAAATAAAGGTGAAACATCTACCAGGACGTCCACTTAAAGGAAACTGAACCTGACAGCTAAACACTCACACTCACACTCACCCAAAGATCAAACTTCAACCAGCCTGCAAGAACCGAGATCAGTTTTCATTTGAAGCTAAGAAACGGGAGTTGGCCGACTTCCAGCTGAGACCTTTATCAAGAATCAAATAACATTCCTGCGCTGTTCTCTAAACATGTGATCCGTTAACAGCACTGCACGCACCTTGTCCAAAACCCAATGTTATAGAGATCTACGTTTATCTGTTACCCTTCTGAACATTAAATCCTGTGGCAAATACAGGAACATTTCTAAAAGCTTGTTAATAAAAATCTCCTTCGGTATTAAAGTGTATACTATTTATTTATATCACAGGAGAGTTACTCTGACAGACATTACAAAGCCTGCTGACTAGCCGTTTAGCTGCTGAATTATTTGTGTAAGCTTTAGCACTAGTAAGGGGAGCATTCTTGAGCTTTTGAGGGCTTTTCAAGAACTCAGGTTTGTCTAAAAAGTGGGGACCAAAAAAATGGAATTTCCTACCGTTTTGTGGATGTTAGACGTCAAAACTTAAATGGCTTATATAAATGTAGACACTCAAGAATTTGCATTTTTTGAAAATATTTTTTTTTTTTTACTTTACCTACTAAATTTATACACCAATGATTTTAATAAAAAACAGTTTTTACATTTTTAAATATCAAAAACGGTTGTGTGGATCATTGTTTGCCATCACCCTGCTCACCAGTAGCTTAACACAGAATCAAGATTCTCTACATACAGAAACTCAACAGTGTCCTGAATAATCGCATAAATCAGTTCATTAACCATTTTGTTAGTATTGTTGAAAATGTCCAATATTTCGATTTCCATTCCGCCGGTTCATTGTTATGTCTGTCTACTGCATGAAAGACGTAGACCAGTGGTCTTCAAGAGATTAAACAATGTTTGAATCTTTATTTGGTTTAGCATCAGCTTTATGTGTACTCCTTAGTTAGTTGGTTAACCAAGCCTGTGAGTTTGAACATTACCAACTGCTTATGAAGTGAAATTCATATCATACCGTGTGTAACTGTGTATGCGACAAAATTAGAATTTGAACAGGACCCTGTAAATCCTCAGGCCAATCCAGACAGTATTAGCTTAGGCACAAAGACAACCATCGTAATGCTGACAGTAAAGCATCCAGAGACCATTCATCTGTGAGGTTGCTTTTCAAGCTAGTGGGCTCACTCAGAACACAGCCATGAATAAAGAATGGTACAAAAATATCCTTCGAGAGTAACTTCTCCCAACCATCCAAGAACAGTTTGGTGATGAACTATGCCTTTTCCAGCATGATGGAGCACCTTGCTTTGGGGCTCGGGGAACAAAACATCAAAATTTAAGATCTATGGCCAGGAAACTCCACAGACCGTAATTCCATCGTGAACTTGTGGTCAGTCCTCAAGAGGCGAGTGGACAAACAAAAACTCAAAAATTCTGACAAACTCCAGGCATTGATTATGAAAGAATGGGCTGCCATTAGTCGGGATGTGGCTCAGAAGTTGAGTGACAGCATGCCAGGGCGAATTGCAGCAAAAGAAATGTCAACACTGCAAATATTGACTCTTTGCATAAGCTTAATGTAGTTGTCAACAAAAGCTTTTGACACTTATAAAATGATTGTAATTATACTTCAGTATACTGACAAAAAAAAAATCCAAAAACACTGAAGCAGCAGACTTTGTGAAAATGAATATTTGTATCATTCTTAAGTCTTTTTTATTTTATTTCACTTTAATTGACTTGTGCTGGGCAGCAGAAGGTTGCAAGTTTAATGGAGGTCAATATCCCTTTACTAAATGAACCATATCAGGTTGCAGCACTGCCTTCTGGATAAGTTGAAATCGATACTGCTTGAACTGCTTAATTCCTTGATCAATAAAAAGTTCATCTTAAACATGATAAAGTAACAGCACATCCTTTAAGATGGTCAAATATATCAAAATAAAGAAATGTGGCCAAAAACTTTTTGCAACCAAACCATGCTTCTCTACATCCCTGTCTACGGCTATTATATATAATAGCACGCTAATGGCTTCATCTATTTCTCTGGAGATTCGTCTGGTGTTTGAGAGCACAAACACAGCCCAAGCAATGGCAAAACATGGCTGAACAGCCATCAAGGTCTAATGAGTCGGCTGGCATGGGATAAGACCTTGAAACAAATTCCGTCAGCATTCACCAGCTACAATAACGTTATTCAGTACGGCCAGAGAACAGAACCGTTTCTGCACTACGCAAATAATATGTCATCTACAAGCCTATAAAAAGACCTGAGAAAAATTCCTTTGGCTCATTTTCCAGGCATTTAAATAATAAATGATAATGAGTTTCAGAAAGACAGCCAGAAGAAATCTGATTCCAGGTCATGACCAAAGTCAAACAATATGTTTATATTGAAGTGGTTATTAACTCTCTTTATACGTCTTATATATACATGCATGTGAGCAAGAGTGTCAAATTGCTTTGTAGGGTTTAAACAAACCAGTTTGTTCTACAAAGCACTGATGTTCCTGTCATAGTAACCTTCATGTTTAGATCACGTGATCATAACAACCAAGCAGACGTAAAATCAGAGTAAAAGTTAATCATGAAAAAAAAAGTCAGCACTGGTATTATACGTTTAGCCTTGATTAAGGGTAAAGTGTGTTAGCTGAACCATTTTTTTTAGCTGTACCGGTTAATCATTCAGACGCTGTTAAAGGAAGATAATCCTTAAAATAGTAATGTGACTCAGAGTGACTCAGACTCTCAGACAGTTCCTTCATTTTAGTCCATGGGTTTGTCTCCTCCAGGCTGGACTTCTGCAATGCACTCCTCATTGGGACTTCTGGAAAAAGCCTTCATATTACGCCCATACTTAAGTCTCTTCATTGGCTCCCTGTTTCATTCAGAATTGAATACAAGGTTGCCCTTCTTACCCACCAGTGCATCTATGGGGATCCCCCTCCCTATCTCAAAGAACTTATTACTTCACATACATCTACACGCTCTGTCTCAGTTCATCTTCTGAAACCTCAGAAGACCAAGCTTCATACTATGGGAGATCAGACTTTTTGCTCAGCGGCACCTAGACTATAGAATGCTCTTCCTGAGTACCTGAGGATGCCACAGACTGTTGATTTTAAATCTGGTCCCATACTTATCTTTTTATCAGAAAATTTGTAGCACTTTGAGATTTGCTTCAAATATAAAGTGCATTATAAATAAAATTTATAATAATAATTATTATTATTATCATCATTAGCCTTTTGGGTTGTCACGTTACTGAAAAACCATAAAAGTGCCAAGTTTCTCTGTTCTGAAGATGCAGAAAACCTGACACTGGAGACTCCTTCCATAAACCTGGAAACAAATGTATGCTGTCTTTATTAAAGAACAAGATATTGTAACAACCTTAATAACGTGTTGACCGAATGCACACAAACAACTGTATGAGAACTAACCAGGCACTGACCTCCTAATTTGAGCATTAAAACATAGAACTGACCGATACAACTTTTTCCACGGTTATGAGATAAAACGCACACCATGTTTTGCATAAAGTGAGATAGAAAGAGCTACTACTGTTACTAAAATGTGACTCTATGGTTTATAATGACAGCTGAATTAGTTAACTATCCAGCAGTTTCTATAACATAACAAGAAGGAATGCGAGAAAACTGTTTTTTTAAAAATCTGGGGAGTGTACAAGGGTGTGTAGTTATTTTCTAATTACCATGCTTGATTGACAGCAATCTGTTTGAGGCCATCACCCTGCTTCTGATTTGTTGCAACATTTCATTCTAATAAAAACAAAATCGTGTAGTGTTTGTTCGTTTGTCTTCAGTAATTGCTCTAATCCAGTTATGGTCATGATGCATCCAGATTATTTCCTGGCACAATACAGGAACACACCCTGATTTCCAGTTCATTATGCATGTGCTTACTGACATGCTGGAGGATCCAGTTTTACGCATTTCACCTAAGAATGTTCTGTTTTGATTTACTTGAATATGAGCAAAAATCATGAATATTTAGTATTTGACCTTAAATCTTATAACTGGTCAGATGGCATGAGCAGCGTTCTGTCCCTAACTGTAAAGGAGACCACGGCACTGAGCTCACTTGACAATAAATCCTACATATCCCCGGTACATATCGAGCATAGTGACCACAAACACCTCGGAATGTCGCTCCAACCTTAATGCACTCATCATCATCTATACCGCTGTATCCTGTATACAGGGTCGCAGGGGGACTGGAGCCTATCCCAGGAGACTTTGGCCACGAGGTGGGATACACCCTGGACAGGATGCCAATCCAATTCATCACAGGGCGTGAGCACACACACTCATTTACAATTTGGGAACACCCCATGTCTTTGGACTATAGGAGGAAACCGGAGTACTCGGAGGAAACCCACCATGTATAAGGATAACATGCAAACTCCATGCACACAGAACCCCGAAGTGGGAATCGAACCCCATAGCGTAAAAAGCGTTCTTACTGCTGGTTCTCGCGCGCGCCGTTCTGTCGGAGCTCGTGCACATTGATGACGGCGAGTCCGAGCAGTTTGTCCGCCCCGAGCGGGACTCGGTGCAGCACGCGCACTTGCAGCGGGACACCGTCTCCCTCCGCCGCCGGCGGAAGATTGAAGATGAACGCGGCATCGTCCCCGCCCCACACCGGCTCCGCGCGCTTCTCCGACACCGGCGTGCGGAACGCCTCGCGCCCAGCCTGCAGCGCCGCGTACGCGTCATTAGTGCCGTCTTTCCCTTTGATCCGGAGGCCTCGCGCCCGGAGCACCGACACCCGCGCGGTCACCGGGAAAAACTGTAGACTCTGTGCACTCAGAGACATGATCCCGCACTGTGAGTGTCAGAGCAACATTAACGGGGAAATGGGAGTTACAGCACCAAGCGTGTGGATCAGCCTCCGTCCGCTCCAGTAAACTTTTACTGGTGGGCGTGGCTAATGGCGTGTTGACGCACGGCCATTGGACAGCTCGGCATTAGGACGTTACTCGGCATTATTTACTGCAAATATTTTTTTTAGAGTTTTTTTTTTTTTTTTAAATAAATGTCATATTTTTAAGCATGATCATAACGTTTATCACAAAACAGTATTTAAAAAAATGAGAACATGTTCCACTTTAGCTTTTTTGGTTTGCTGCGTCATGGAGTGCGCACGTGACATTTCTCGCCTCAAAAACAAACAGCAGAAAATATTCTGCAAGAGAGAGAGAGAGGGAGATAATAATGTTCACCAGAGTCACTTTATCTTTGACTAAATATATGTACTCTTTTATTTTGTATACATTTATTTATAGTGAGGTAGCTTAAAACTGTAAATTAATACACATTTGTCCCTCAGACCTCACAATTTCTGTCCCTGCGTATTTATTTCTAGCTTTTCCCTGCTCCCTCAGAGTATAAACACTGTCTCATGAGTGAAAAGTTCAAGTTCAGTAGAAGGTAAAACAAAGACAGCTTTCAGTTCACTCACAGAGGGGCAGGGAATTAAAAGAACATTTCAGTAAATAAATAAATAAGTAAATAAAAAGTACACACTATGTCCTCCTGAAACCAAAGTATGTCAGTCAGCCAAAACATGTTAGGTTTCTTCAATTTCCCTTACTAGTTTAGTACTGGAGCTGCAAGTTTAATGCTAATGAGTAATGAGTCCATGCACACAATTGTCCTATGGAGTCTATCTCAGGAGATTTAGGGTAAAAGGCGAGGTACACCCTGGACAGGGTGCTAATCCATTGAAGGGCACACATACAGTACACACACACTCTCACACACTACAGGCAATTTGGGAACGCTGATTAGCCTAATCTGCATGCATTTGGCCTGTGAGAGGAAACTCACAAAGCACAGGGAGAGCATGCAAACTCCATGCACACAGAACCGAGGTGAGAATTGAACCCCGATCCTTGAGGTGCAAGGCGACAGTGCTAACCACTAAGCTACCCTGCTGCCCATTCTGCAAACAGCATGTCTTAATAAAAAATAAAATAAAATACAGTACCAATCAGTTTGTGCTTATTTGATTCCGAGTTTTATTATTTGAAGAAAAAAACCCCGCACATTTCACACCTCTCCACTAAAAACAGATGCAGGCATGACTACGGATATAACTGAGCTTAACTTTTCTCTCACATTGCAGTAGTTATGTATTAGTGTATTATCGCTTGCTATTGTGAGAAGGGAGAGCAGAAAAGGTAACACTAAAGGGCAAAAATAACACAGACATTTGCTATTGTTTAAGGTCACTAAAAATACTCGACTCATTAGGGCGGATCTGCCAGCAAATAAAAACAAACCTGAATTCACAAATGAGTCACACCTCCATCCAAAGCAGTGACTGTATACACTATTATCTTAATTAAACACGTATAGGTCTGACAAAGGCCATAGAAACAAGTAAAGGACGATACAAGGACAGCAGCTTTGGGTAGTTTAAACTAATTATCAAAATGGGTTAAGAAATGGAATTTCTCTGATTTTGACCATGGTATGATTGTTGGTGCCAGATGGATTGGATTGTATACCATGGCTTGTCGATGACAGAATTTCATTGGAGGATGGCCAGAATGGTGACAGAAACTCTGTACAATTGTGGTGAGGAGAAATACATCCCAAAATGCACTTGAACCTTGAGGTGGATATGCTACAACTGATAAAGGTCATTTCGATTTTCACTTGTGCCAGCCAAGAACAAAAAGCTGCGGCTGCATCGAGTACAGGCCTACCACAACTTTATGGTTCTGACTGGTGGAGGTGGTGTAATGGTGCAAGGAAAATTTCTTCATTGATTGGTGAATGCCGCACCCTATTCCTTTATGGTCACAATCTTCTATACATCTCCTAACGGCTACTCCCAGCATGATAATGCATCATGTCACAAGGCAAATAGTCATCTCAAACTGGTTCCATGAACATCGCAATCAGTTCAGTGTTCTTTATTGGCTTTCTTTCTCAGGCACCAGATCTAAATCTAATAGAACTCCAATGGGGATGTGGTAAAACAGGAGATTCAGTATGAAAGTGGACCTAAAAATCTGCAGGAACTGTATGATGCAATCATATCAGTATGAACCAGAATCTTAAAAGAGTGTTTTCAATCACGTGGAATCTGTGCCATGAATAACTAAGCATTTTTAGAACAAAGGAGGGTTCCACCTAGTCTTTGTATAGCATTCCTAATAAAGTGCTCAGTGTGTGTGTAAACTGTGTCTGTACTGCCACCTATAGGAAAGTGTGAAAGCCTGTCTCCATTCCTCAAAAGTGTTTTCCCACAGACAAATGAGTCTCTTCCGCAAGCTGATGGCAAGTTATCTATTGATTTTCAAGAATCGAGCTTTTCACTGATTGATTGCAACACCAGCTAGGATTGTCATCTTTAAAATGTTGGCATCATTCAAATATTTTATTGCGGCTAAGAGTCTCATCACTGCATTGAGCTTCTGTGTAGTCTTCTGTAAATGTCAGTTGTTCAAAGGTTTATGCCTTTATTCATGAGAAATTTCATCACAATTCTCGGTTTGACTCGAACAGCTCCTCGTAGCTGAGCCTTCAAACTTGGGTCTCATTAATAAGAAAATGTCCAGCTCTGTTATTTGTCCCTTAGTGTAACTTGTACTTTAAACAATAATTTCTTACTCTATTTTTATTTTTCCTCCGAAGGCACTGAGAAGAAATCTGTGAATGACAAAAGAAATGTTCAAAAACTCATTCATGTTTATTACACTGGCTGGTATATATTTCACACGTCTTCTTAATTACTGCTGATGAGAAGCAAGCAAGCTTAAATATGCATACAAATCTAAGGGGTGTTTGAGAAAGATAATCACTTGACATGATTAACTGCTACAGTACTTATGACAGCTGATTCCGCACTCTGAACTAATCTGTTTAAGATGCTTATTAAGCCTGAACCATTCACTATGACAGTTTGCAGTGCTAAACCTATTAAGATTATTTTAATAAGAAGCCTGAATAAAAACATGCACCAGACAGATGTGCGAATACACCATATTCATTTAATGAGTAACAGAGCAGACCATTTTGACAGTTCAGCAGAATTCATGTTATTACAGAAATTGTTCACCATCTAACATGTTCAAATTTTCCCCCTTTTATTTCATCAACATCCTAAAAACAGAATTGAGGGTTGCTTTTGCCCAGATGAGATCACACAAGACCGTTATCCTACGTCTTGTGTCTTTTGAACAGTGTAGGCTTTATCTCTTACAATGTTCTCAAGTGGCCACTATATTGTGCGTGTTTAAGAAGCATATTATATTGTATATTTAATTATTAGCAAACTATGATACACACAATTCTTTTGCAATTCTTTAGTTTTTTTATCTGTATCTGTCAACATTTAAGTGAAACATCTAAATGAGAAAGCGCACATGTTGCCTGAGTGTCCGATGTCGGCTTGAGAACTTATAGTCCAAAAACAGTTTCTTTTTTTAAAAGAAAAAAATCTATATAAAAAAAAAAAAACACGCAACAGACTTTTAGACAAACATCTTGACTTTTTCTTCCTGGAGGAAGTACACATGCATTCAAGACGACAAATATGTCGCTACAGTAACAGACTCCACGAAAAAAATAAAATAAAAAAAAAGAAGAAAAAATTATTAATAGAAAACAACAAATTTTGCTAAATCCTTCCTAAAAAAAACAAACAAACAAAAAAAAACAAACAATGCAATGCCACTTCATGGACTCGTGCAAAAGTGTGCAAAGTAACATTTCTGATATTCATCAGCAAGCAAAGTCTTCCTTCTGTTTAAATCCAATTCTGTTTCTAAAAATCTGTTCAGTCATCATTTGAATCCAGCTAATTCAATGCAAGTGGAACAGGATAATTCAATTCAGAGTCCTTTAGGTTTTCTGTCTGAATCAGTTTCAGATTAACTTGATTAATTTCAGTTAAACCATCTTCAGTCTGGATCTGATCTATTCAGATCTGTTTTATTTCAGTTTGGATCAGCTTAAGTGAATTCAGTTTTTTAATTATTATTTTTTTAGCTTGATACACAGGTGATCTGTTGATTATTTGGTCTCTTCTAACCGTCCCCGATGTTCAATTTGGTTTGATTTCATTTAGTACAAATTCCACGTCTTCCATTGTACTTGGAGCAGTTCATCAGTTTTGGGAGAATCTCAGGTCAATTCAGATCCGACTCTTTGTTTCAAGATCTGTTTGACTCGGGTCAGTTCCGATCTGCTTCATTTCAGTTCAGTTCCATCTGAATGAGATCCGTTCAGTTTATCAGCATTAATCTTGCAGAGGAGTTCAGCAAGGCATCCATCTTGGCCAGGGTTTGGTCTGTGCTGTGGTTCAGAAAGATCCTGCGCTCTGGGCACAGTCAGTGGGTCTGTTTGTAATCTGCAATTATAGATAAAACTGCTATTAATAATAATAATAATAATAATAAGAAGAAGAATAACAACAATAATAACAATAAAATGTTAATATCACTATCACATTAGTACCACTGTAGCTGCGTTCACACTGCAGGAAAAGTGGCCCATATTCAACGTTAAGGTTAGGCTGTCCGTACTATGTTTTTAGTGTGACCTTTATCTGATATTAGTCTTAATAGATCATGCTCCTAAACTGACTCGCATGCACAAAAAACAAAAACAAGGATTCTGTAAAAAGGTATGTTTCAAAAAGGTATATTTGGGCCTCCGAGTGGCGCTGTGGTAAAGTGCTCGCCCCATCATGCGAAGATCGCTGGTTCGATTCCCGGGTGATGCTGTAACCTCTCGCAGCTGATTGGCCAAGCTCTCTCAGAGGGGAGGGATGAGAGGTACTCAGTGCTCCCGCATTTATCACGGCTCTACAGCCAATCAGGGGCGTCTGTGAGCTCACGCAAGCGGAAGGAGCGGATAGCGCTGTCCTCCGAGTGTGTTACTCCGCCCCCAAAGGTATGTGAGCGAGCAGTTCGAAAAGATGCGGTCAGCTGGCTGGTTCGGAGGAAACGCATGATAGTCTTCGGCCCTCCTGACTGAGTGGTAGTAGTAGCCTTAATGTGGAGCCCCCTAGTGACGGGGAGGAATTGGACATGACTAAGTTAGGGAGAAAATCGGGGAAAAATCCAAAAAAATTAAAAAAAGGTATATTTGTATGGTATGCAAACAACAAATCTTTAATCAATCTTCATTTGCACGCTGCTGGTCTATAAATGAATGTAAAAGGACTCGTGGTATTGCCACGATTTCGGAACATGTGAAACAAACTGGTTTTTAATAATTATTTTATATAAATAATTATATATTAATCTGTCTTGAAGGTTCAGTTCATACAATTTGTATCATCATATGAAAAACTGAACATATTTGCCCAAATTATCTCTCTCTGCCGAGGTGTTTGTGTGTCTGTCTCTGGGCTCGATTAGGTAAAATTTGAATTACCAGGCAGCACATCAGTGATCAGGAGCGACTTCGATCTTCACCGTTTCCCACTAACACTTTACTGTAGAGTTTCTGCTGCTCCTCCCTAAACACCTCCTTCACCTTCTCTCGCTTTAGTCCTCCATCCCTGTGATAAACAGGTCAGAGAATGAATCAGTCTTCAGCATCAGTGGGGACAGAAAAACACTGACAAGTTAACTAAACTACTAGTGTTTAAAGTCTATTTCTTTTGCTTTTTGCTAGTAATAACCAAATGTGTTAAAAGACTCTACAGTAGACTAAAAGCATTATTGTGTGAATACAAGCTCCATATGAGTGCGAGTGTGTTACCATAACAGATCGGCTAAACCCCCTTTCCTGGCGATGGCAGCCTTTACCCGGTTAGCAAACTGCACAGCGTCTTCACCCTCCTATATATGCACAAATGACAATATATTCATTTTAAATAAATATATATTTTCGCTTTTAACCTTTTACAATTTCACAAACATATTTATATTTAACTTGATGTAATGGCATTTTGTAGCAAGGCATAGCTTTAGAGAAGGCATGCTATTCCAGACAAAAAAGCATTCATTTAGCACTAAAACAAACAATCCCAAAGCTGTGACAGTGCCAAGTTTACACTGAAAACAAAAACAGTCCTGTGGGGGAAAAAATTCAAATCAAAACTCCTATTAAACTAGTGCTTCAGAAAATAAATAAGAACATGAATCTATTTCTGGCTGGATTATAGGGGGAAAAAGTGTGCTGAGGAAGTATATTAAATTTAAGTTTTATCTAAAACAAAGCATCTTCCTGAATTCTAATAATCAGCACTACAGCGATGCATTATGTTGAACAAAACCTCTAGGGAGTGCATAATGTGCCTGTACAGCAGGGTCAACACGGGCTTATCAGCAACAAACAAGAAAGGCGAACTAGCTCTAACAGCAGGAACACTTAACTGATCGCAAATGTGATCAAGCAAACTTTGTCCAACCCACAGCATCAAACAAAACCAATAATATAAAAAAATGTGAAGTGAGGTTATTTATATAAGGGTGAGTACCACAATGCATTACTCAGCGTAGAGATAAAGACAGTTTAAGAAGTTGAGTGTAAAGTTCAGAGATAGGGGAAGTTGGACAGTGAAAATATGCATGTTCTTAGCAAAGCCTATATGATTTCTCTTCAATTCTCTTCATCATTAGGAAAGAAAAATCAACACATCAACTGACTCATGACCAGAATCATCTTGGAAAATAGACATGGTTGGTTAGAGAATTCTAAATAAAACACAAACTATATTATAAACATGATGCAAATCAAGTGCAACACTGAGACCGCCTTGTGAGTCGGAAGAAGGAGAAGTTTCACAAAATTTTATCTCGGATCAAACAGAGAAACCGAGAGCAGAGTGGGTGCAAAAAAAACAACAACTGCAGCAACATTTATAAACACTGCAATAATATACAGTAATACAATGCAAAGATCCAAAACCTGTGCGTGTAGCATAGACGTTAAAACTCACCTCTCGGCTCATGGGTGGGAGATACCACACGCTGCAGACGATGGCCCAGCTGCTCATCATGTGGAGGAGATAATTCACCATCCCGAACTTACTGCTGTTCCAAAAAGCCTCCCCAAACCTTGGGTCATACTGTAAAGACAGACAGACAGAAACGGTTATGTTTACTTACTGCAGGTTTTAAAATTCCTAAATGATTGTACAGTACCAGTCAAACGTTTGGACACGCCTTCTAATTCAATGTTGTTGTTGTTTTTTTTCCTTTTTAGTGATTTATTTTCCACATTCTGTAACAATACTTGTTCTTGTTTTTTTTAACTATGAAATAACACATATGGCATTAAGTAATTAAGTAACAACAACAGTCAGTTATGCAGTTATTTTCAGACATGAAGGTCAGCTGTTCTGGAACAGGTCTTGCAAGAACAGTATTGTGTCAAGTGCATTTGCAAAACCCATCAAGCACCATGATGAAACCGTCTCTCATGAAGACCTTCCCAGGAAAGCAAGACCAAAACATACCAAGTTTATTAATTAAGTTAAAAAATGTTATAAATAAGTTATAAAATGTGTTCAATGTGTTGGATTGTCAATGCAACCCTCTTCTCCCACTCTTCACA
>JAQMYJ010000009.1:20974277-20986432 GCA_030014305.1 Clarias laeviceps
ATGTGCCACAAACAGGAAGTTAATATCACCAACCATTCCCATTTTATTAAGGTGTATCCATATAAATGGCCTACCCTTTACATCTATGTATTCAATAATGGGATTTGTTATTAAGCTTGTTATACTGATGTATTCTACTGCACATGTAATGCAGGATTCTGTATGCTCCATAGTCCACTATAAGTGCAAGAGCTTACAATTATTCACACGAAAGAACCCATACACACGAATGCACACAAACATTCAAGCAAAGAAAAAAACCAAAGTTCCAAAAGGCAAAACTCGAACTTACCGTGCAAACTGCTGTCACAAAAAAAAAAAAGGAACGATCTTCTGCTTGGTCACTGCATCAGACTGCAAACAATTAGACAGCTCTGAAAACCCATTGTTTGAGCACCGCTCACCTTGTGCCTTATTTGTTTGCTACTTTGAAACAATGGTTTCTAAAAAAACATGCGGTCAAAGGAACCTTTAAAAGCCAAAAAAGGAGTGTAAAGTACGGGATCTTGGTGTCCACATGGGGTCATGAAGCACGGCGCTTCCAGACTATAAATCTCCACCTTCATTCACTCCTCTCTTGCATTAGGTAATGCGGTTTTTATGCCCCTTTTATGTTATGGCTTTGGAGCCCGGTTCTGACATTTATAAAGAAATGTTACCTTTATAGCCACTGGATAGACGGTGCATCCGACTTCAAAGCTTCCCTTCTTAAACATCATTACTGAGGTGTTATTTATACAGGTGCCTGAAGAAAAGAAAAAAATTAATAAAACATTGATCTTAAAGAAATTAATACATTTCAGTTGGAAATAAATGAAAGAAAAAACATAACAGCAGGCAATAATTTAGTGGCACCTGATTAATTCTTACCTTCTGGGAAAATGAGAATAGGGAGCTTGGTTTTGTCTGCAACATGATCGCTGAGCCTACAAACATAAAAATGCAGTTAGTAATGTAGGAGCGATTATGCATTATGCTGCTGTGAGTGTGTGGTGCCTTATTGGGCCAAAAGCAATTAGCTTAGGCGTTTTGATCGCTATTTATGATGTAACTTTACCGTTTGGCCACTAGGTGCCGATCTTTAACCTCTGATCTCTCAAACCAGATGTGCGGGCAAGCTTTAACCATCGCTCTCTGAATCACGCCCATAAGGCCACCATGGACCTGCCCAACCTAACACACACACACACACACACACACACACACACACACACACACACACACACACAAGATATTACAAAAAGTCAAAAATAGCATGGAAAATACATGAGAACAAACACACACAGCAAAACCATTACCATGGCGTAGCAGCCATCACTGGCCAGGATGATGACATCGATGGGTGACGTATGATTGGCCACACAAATTCCTCCATTCTTGGGTTTGTTTTCACTGCCGAAAAGAAAATGACAGATGTTGTATAGAACTGGAAATTTAACTTAATTGTATTTTAAAGTCACTTTTGTTCCAAAAAATAGCTGCCGGATCTAATAATGCAAATTCCATTAAAACAAAAACAAAACTACATTCATAACAAGTGAACTGAGAATGCTTGTATTACAGAGGAAAAGAAATGTTAAAAAAAAAAACAGTCCCGTATTCATATGCAAGACTTTTGTTTTATCTCGTATACCAAGAGGTCACTGCATTAAAAACAACTCTGGCCAAACACAAATAAACATTGTCATAGTGGTTGCATGCTAAGCCCTGCTGGTGAGTAATTATGAAAAATAGACAAAAATGAAATACAAATCACACTTTACCTGTCGTGGTACGTGATGATGGCAGTGAGAGCTCGAACGCAAATCCTGTAGCACATCAGATGAGCTTTTTCACTTAGGAAATTCTTTGTCCTGTTACACACCGCAAACACATTGCCTCTCAGTAAACATCACACGCTGTTCACATTCATAAACTCTCTCAAGTTGTGCGTTATATACTGTAGCTAGATTAAACATTATGCACTTTTCTTTTATGGCTGCATCTCTTAAGCAACACCAAAATAATAACTAATAATGGTCTGAACCAACGCTGTCTTATTTTGAACATATCTGGGTTTGGAGAAACGTAATATTCTTTTATCAGTTAGCTAACATTATACTGATGTCTCATGCAGCGATATCAGCATGAATAACAAAAAACAATCTCATTATTTAGCAATTAGTTTCCATTCTTCTGCAATTCACAGGAATGTTAACAAGAATTATACTTTCTATAGTCTGCCTACGATCATGGAAAACAGTCAAAAGCAGAAAATGGACTTACGCTCCGTTTGGGAGAAGGCCGATGAGGGATGTGAGAACCACAAGGAGCCCGACGCCGGTAAAAGCCAGAGTGACCCTGCATTCATTCAAACAAACAATTTTTACTTCTCATTCTGTGACTTATTAATGCTGGACAAATAAACCCTACCAAAGGGCAATTATTTATCCCCTTAACCCTCCCAGGTTAACATAGTTCACCGTTTATCCAACCTAACCCACAGCTATATCAAACAAGCCATAGCAGGTAGAGCTTTCCCAGAAACAAGCAGTTGGGAACTTTGGGGAAACAATGGGGAATTTTGACTATTTAAAGTGTACAAGTCATTATATCACGCCCCATGTAGTACATCTGAATCTTAAATAGCTTCCTATCGAATAACTTGCATCAAAATTTAGTGCTAGGATTGTCTCTTTAACCTTTTATCAGGGAGATTCTAGAAATTACTGTAATGCCTTGAGCAAACTTCTGATTGGTTAATTGAGTTCGTCAGGCATTAATAAGGAAAATACATTTGGCTATGAAAGCTTACATTTAGAACAAGTGCCTTTTTACTCATGACACCAGGGGAAGATCTAAACAGTACAGCCAAGACCTTGACATTCAAACATTGAGACAAGACACAAACTGCAGACGTCCACAAGTCTGCCTCAGAAAAAAGGCACGAATCAACTCATTCTCATGAACAAAAATTTATCTGAAAGGTTCAACTGAGCCCTAAGACAATAATAAAAGGACTGGTAAAAGAGCTAGAGGCATCAGTTATCAAATATCTACAGGGACAATTAGGAGAGTCCTACACTGCCATGTCCTAAAATTAGAGCTAAATTGTATTTCACATCTATCCCTCTCTAGCCACAAAACATACCACGTCCCTTACTCTCCCTAATCAAACAGTGCATTAATTGCATCTCCACCTGTGGCGTACCTGAGAGGCAGCAGGATGCCGTATCGGATGAGCACGCCAAGCCCCCAGAGCGCCGTCAGCCGTGTGCTGATATTGTGGAAATTATAGTTATAGTTGCTGCGCGTCAGCAGGTTCCAGGACTCTATCTCCTCCGCCGTGAAGCGCTTCGTCACCTCGTCATCCACGATGCTCTCGACCCCGCGCCGGCAGAAAAACAAAATGTCTGACATGTCGAACTCGGCCTCTGCACCACCTACGCGCCTCACTTCCTGTATTTCCTGCTCCAATGAAGCTGGCTCCTTTGCTATGATGCCTTGACAGGGAAAAATTTATGACATGATATAATTAACATTACACCACATCCTGGATTCTGATTGGCCAAGATAAACATTGCAAGATGTGCAAATTATTTCTAATGTAGAATGATTATGTCCAGAGTGACAGTGATGGTCACAGTGATGATTGTCTCACCATTGCTGTATGGTTTATAGAGCTGCTGGTTCTTCTCTTTCGCTCCTCTCTCGATCCTTAGTGTGGCCCACTGAAAAAAAGCAGCAAAAGAGTCAAAAGAATACAACAGCCGAATGTTCTGCTGAAGCGTTAGAAGAAATGCATATTAGGAATACTCATTTTTAAACTGGATTATTTGCACAAGAGATGTGGTTTTCCTGACCATCCAGTTAGCTCGGAAAAACATGCTTCCATCATGTGCAACCTTTATATTTACATAATACAGAGGCTCAGTAATATGAACATTGATTGCCTTTTATGGAGTTTTGAGGGCTAAATATACGTACATTTTTTATTCGATCTGGCCGGCAATTACATTTTATACCTCAAGTGAACTAAATAACTGATAAATGAGTTAAAGCAGGATGCACACTAAAAGCATTAGGGATGGGAATCACCAGGCACTACCTGATCCCATATCACACCTAGGTGTCATTTCGATTAAAATTGCGATTCTATAAGTGTAATGATTTTAGAAATATCCCGATTCAATATTACACTCCCCCCCCCCCCCCCCCCCCGATTTGTTTCAATTTTACACCTTTAAAAAAGTTTCATGCTTAATTCAATGTATTCCATTCCTTATAACATTAGTTTTCTCACTTAAAAAAAATAAGAGTAGCACTTAAACAAATAGACCAACTTTAAATAGAGGAGTTTATCATTTAACTGAGGCAGCATTTTACTCTGTGACCTGCCATAATTATTATTGTTAAATAAGTCACTCCTTCCACATGGGATGTAAATGTGTAAATTGTTCAGAGTGTACCAACTGTACGATTATAAAGAAATGTGATGTTTTACCTCCTTAAACACTTAGACAGTCTCAAAACTCAACTCGACAGTGAGCACATGGGTTGAGTGGTTGTGAGCATGTGATAAGTTGTGTGATATAATGAGTGGGTTTCAGACTATTTTGCTCACAGAGTTTGGAGAAAAAGGCAAATCAGAGGCATTTAACATGCATGATTTTTGATAATGTAACAATCATAAAAATGCATTTCTGTTGCATCGCTCAGACAGTTCCGCTCGGAACAGAATCGTTTATCTCTGGGACTGATCGGCCGCTCACCGTTCATGGTCAGTTAAACCTAAAATCAGCCAGTTCTTCTCACTGGCCGATCAACCGGTCCATCTCCAGCATGAATGCAAATACGTGTAAATAAATGTACATTTTTAAATGCAGTTTATAAAGAGTCTCAGCATAACTGAATCAATCCCTCCATTTCTACTAGGCACATAATGTGCAGCTTGTATAACAGTATGGATTTACTGTCCTCTGAAAATAACTCAACATACAGCCATTATTGTCAAAATAGATGGCAACAAAAGTAAGTACACCCTAAGTGATAACAGCTGTACATCTTTATCCATGCAAAGTCACATGTCCTATTCATCATGTTCATGTGTTTGTCAGTGGCCGAGAACGTCTTCAGACCTGAACCCTATTGAGCTGTGTATGGGGCGCAGCTCCGTGATATCATTATGAAGGAGTGAAAGAGGATCCCAGCAAGAACATGTGCAGCTCTGGTGAATTCCAGGCCCAGGAGGATTAAGGCCGTGCTAGATAACAACGGTGCTCAAACAAAATATTGACACTTTGGACACGGTTTTGACACGTTCACTTAGGGTGTACTTATTTTTGCTGCCAGTTATTTAGACAATGAAGTATATCTGTACTGCTATACACGCTGCACATTGACTACTCTAAAATCTATCCCATTTTATTAATTAAAGTAGTTGTTTTTTTGAGTTATAAAATAAATAAATATTGACAAACATCCTCTTAAAGAGATTGTTATTTGCTGTTAACCTCAATAAATACATCGGAAAACAAAATTTACATTTAATAGTAAAATATCGCAATATGTGGCAAAAAAATTATCACAATGAGATTGTATTTATTTATTTTTTACACTTAACGATATACCCCCCCAACAAAACCATGTCCTTACAGATTATTAAATTATCAAACTAAACATTTTGCAACCCTAACACCCACCTCAAATATTTTCAGCAGAGAGTTCATGTAGAACCGTCGTATGCCAAAGGACACCCCGAACACCGCAGGCACGATGATGAAGACCAGCAGGAGTGTAACCCACACGGTGAAGGAGATACCCAGGAGCATGCAGATCAGGCCGTCAAAGGGGAAAAAATATGACTCCATTGCTGAAGAGACACGTAGGGATTGCAGACTGTACTGTGTTTCCTCAGAGCCTCAGTTTCTGAAGCCTGCGCTGAAACAAGAACTTCATGGGCAGACCTGCAACCTCAGCTTTGCTTATTGAGGACGCCAGAAGGCAAACGACAAGCTACAGAGTTATGCATTTAAGTTCTTGGGATTTTGTTTTATTCCATAGTTCTCCAGAGCATTTTTTTTGTCCACCAGTTCAACGTTTCTGTGGAGCAAGAAGAAGAAAGATCAAATTCAAAATAGTAAAAATTACATAGCTCAAATTTTTGTTCGGTCTACAACTGCATTTCTGAAGAATAAATAAATCACCCAAGATTTATTTGCAGATTAAACATCTTAAAGTTAAATGGATTAATTTGTCTTACTTGTTTATGGTCAGACAAGGACTGTAAATTGGCCCTTATCTTAAAACGCCATATGCACAAGATTTAGCTGCATGCGTCTTATAAAATGAACAACAGTATGCATACATGTGGTCTTTCAGAAACGTACATACTGTATGTACAAGGGTGAGTCAAAAATGATTCCCATTCTGGCTGTAGAATTTATTTTAATTAACTTTTAGAAAGGGCAAATATATAATTTTTTGACATATTCTTGCTTTTCAATACACTTTGTCGATTTGTCAACAAGCTTTCGCATTCTGTCGTTAAAAAAAATATTTCAGGTTGAGTTGTGAGCCAAGAATGCACCACCGTCTTCACTTCTTCATTAAAAATTAATCTTCATCCTCGCAAGACTGATTTCAGGGGAGCAAACAGGTGAAAGTCTGATGGAGCGACATCAGAATTATAAGAAGGATGCTTTAACACTTCAAAACAAAGTTTTTTTGTTTTTTTGCGGCCGTGCATTATCATGCAAGATCATGACGCGCTTGGATAGTTTTGTCCTCTGCGTTTAATCCGTTTTGAAGTTTAGGCTTCAGCTCTTCAATAAGCGTCTCACTGTAACAAGCACTGTTGATTGTTAAACCTTTTCCATCCATGTCTTGTCACGAGTAATGATTCTCTCTTAACTTTTACCTCCCTTAGAGTATCGGCCCAAATTTCGTTTGCAGATATCCAAACACTTCTGTTTATGCTCTTCAGGTACACGCTCAGACTACAAAAAACTAATCACTGCACACTGCTCTTCTTTCTTAAATCTCAAATCACAAGTGGGATATCCTTTTTCTTCGCACCGCAGTTACAAATGAACTGATGTAACACGCTCACACCTGCACAGCAGTGACTATAGCCTTGAACGGAAAGCGCTGATAAGACAGTGCGGCCAACAGAAGTTTTAATATAACTGGAGTGCAGATGATGTTTGACTCACCCTTTAGTGAGTATATTCCATACGGTTCAGTGTCCAACATGCTGATAGTGGAACAGTGTGATTTCTCCCTGACTTAATCCCTACCTAAAGAGAAAGAAATGTTCAACTTTCATGCCGATATAGCAACCATTACCAGGGAATTAACAAAAATCTCTATTTATACATGTTTAATGTGTCTCAGAGTGGAGTTTGCATGTAAATACATGAGGACTATAATGCTCTCTCAATCGTGACTATCCTATGAACTAGGGTACTGCAGACTAGTTGGCAACTATTTGGGTCTGAGCATAAAGCAAAGGATATCAAGAAGCCAAAACAATAAACCTATAGATTTAATAACAAGCATATTTAGATCAGCAAACCCCCTATAACCTCATCAACCACTGGCTCTTGCCGTTCTCTATTGCGCATGCGCACGACCTACAATGAGCATGCGCACTGGCTTATCTGGCTGGCACTGATGGCACCATTAAGCACATAGGAAGTGAGCGTGGCGAAATATACCGAATTGTATGTGCTAAATGTGTTTCTGTAAACTGTCTAAGAAAAAACAGACACAGAAAAGTAAATTATATTAATATTATACTCCACTAAAATACAATAAAAATCTCACAAACCGGTTTTATCTGTATATAATTATACATAATTGACCTAAGAGCTCACATAATATAAAAATGTCTAAAGGAAAATCCTCACACAGTAAGTAATACCATAAACAAAATAAAACACATTGAAATTAATTATAAAATGTGTGACTTGCTTAACGATTTTAACAATTAAACCGCTAACGGTTTGCTAAAGCAATAAAAAAAAGCTCGCGCAAAAACGGTTAATAAATCAAGCTGGTTAATTTAACAATCGTTATAGAAACATCCAGAATTTACAAACTCACCTGTTTTAAGGACATATGAGCGGTGCGACTCTTTTACTAAATATATATATCATATCTAGAAACCGTACTTTACACGCAAACGCGTTTGCCTCGGAGGCAGAGATTAAAGCAAACCGGCAAGAGAGAATACAGCAACAATAGCCCGACAAGAACCGGAAACCGGAAGGGAAAATACCGGAAACGCTACACTTTTATTGTTTCGTCCAGATGCGATTCTGTGCAAAGATAAATTATAATAAAAGTTCAAATTAATTGCTTATGTCTCGTCTGTTTCTTAAAGGTGTTTTACTTTAGATTATACAATAGCTTCTTCGCTGACATCACTATAAATAGGCTCATCCACCAGGGTGAATCAAAAATGATCCTCATTCTGGCTGTAGAATTTATTTTAAATAACTATTATAAAAGACAAAGACATATTTTTTCTTTGTCCGTCTTTCAAAAAGCTTTTGTAATCCCTTATTTAAAATAAGGCTGAGCTGCGCACCACAAATGCACCACTGCCTTCACTGCTTCATCAGAAATGAATCTTCATCCTCTTAGGGATTCTTTCAGGAGACTAAACAGGTGAAAGATGAATGATAAAGCAAGATTAGGACTTTAGGGGAGGATTCTTTAACATCTCAATGAAGGTTTTGCAACTGTGTGGACAGAAGTGTGCAGATGTGCACTATTGTGCAAGATCACAATGTTCTGGATAGCTTAGTTTTCAGCATTTAATCTGAAGTTTAGGCTTCAGCTCTTCAGTAAGCATCTTATTGTAACGTGCACAGCCCTTAGGAATCTCAGAAAACTATAAACATGAATTTTCTAGCTGATGGTTGAATTTTTTTACTTTTTCTCAGTCGGTGATTGGGAATGTTTTCATTCCATATCCTGCTGTTTACTTACAAGCTTAGGGTGATAAATCCATATCTCAAAAAAAAAATTCTAATTTACACAGTCATACACAGTACGATATGCAGTGAAATGTTAATACGACCGCCCGTGACCTTAAAATTTTAAAAACAATTAACAAGAAATAAGAAATAAATAGCTGAAACTATAACAAAATAGAACAAAATATAAACATTTTCAAAAATATATCAAGAAAAATATATAAGAAATATAAAAACCTATCTGTACAAAAGACAAAATAGCAAGTTAAATGGAAATAAAAATGGAAATAAATGGAAATGTCCAGAAAGTGTGCAAATGTGCATGTATGTGCAATGTCCACGTGTCTGGTCTACAGCGTACTGGGGTATGTGCATCTGTGCATGAGTGAACAGATGAATAATGTCATAATGTACAATGTAATGATTGTCCAGCAGTAATGATTCTCTTTAAGAAACCTTCACCTTCCTTAGAGTATCGGTGGACGTTTGTTTGCAGATATCCAAAAGCCTCTGTTTTTGTTCTTCCGTGAATTGTTTCAGCACTGATAAGACCAACAGCCAACAGATGTTTTAATATTACCGAAGTGCGAATAACTCACACAAAATGCTGTCCACCTGATTGCACTGAGATGATCATCTACTTTCATTCCCTCTTTTAATTAATATTACGACTTAGTGGTGCTGCTTATGTCACTTAAGTTTTAATGGATATATAATTCTCAATTTTATTCACTGATTTCAGACTAAGTAGGCTGTAAAACCACTACGCCACTGTACTGACCACATGCACACCCTTAAATCTAAAGGTTTGGTGAAGCCCTTATTGTTTACACTTTAAAGCAGGGCTGTCAGACTGGATCCAGAAAGGCCCATGTGGGTGCAGGCTTTCATTCCAACCAATTAGTCGTTCTTTCCTTCCAAAGACTATGAGGTGTGGCTTCGGCTTAGAATGAAAAGCTGCACCCTCATGGCCTTTTCAGGATCCAGTCTGACAGCCCTGCTCTAAAGCAAACCAATCTGCGGTCACCAGCTAAAGCATACTGCTCATATTTTTTTTCACAGGCATTTCTATGCTTAAACCATTTTGACCATTTTGAGGTTTGAAGCAAAACATTGATCCGTCTACCTCTGGGTTATGGGCCTGGCATAACCCTCTGCCTCTGTGACACACTTGCACCCCTGCTGCCACTTAAACCCACAGTCCCTGACTTATCCCAGCACCTTATCCATTAGGCCACTGGGGTTCATGTTTTTCTTATGTGATTAGAATAGATATTACTAAAACCCAGCTTAACATTCAACCCATTGTACCATGGCATCTTTCAGTGTGGGGTATGATGCAAACAGGTCTTATAAATCCCACATCTGTCTACTACATCACTGTACTTATCACACGCAGATACTAAAATCAAAGCTTTTTTAAAGCCCTTACTGTTGTCACTCTAAATCATGGATCATAACAATCTGCAATCACAAGCTAAAGAATACAGGTCATCATTTTGTCAGATGCGTTTCTATACTTAAATCATTGGAATATTGAACTTTTTAAGGTTTGAGGCAAAATGTAAGCAAGGATCAGCAGAGGACGCTTTCAATCGATTGACTTAGAAAGCCAGTGCCTTGTGCCTTATCCAATAGGCCACAGGGGACTCAAGAATGGTCTCAACAGTTTTGGATCATTAGTAGTACTTAGACCCATTTTAAAATTCACCCTAAAGAAAACAAGGGATTTCCTTATGTTGGTCACACAGCTGATTTCTGTCCGCACTGTGCATGTGCAAATGATTAACTACAGTACTTAACTATTAAAAATAGCTTTGTCTTTTACTGTACATTTTCTACAATGCAATTTCACTGAGGCTTTAAGTGACCCCTGCTCATAGTAATTAATTCTTTTTTTCTTCTAAACCACATTTCTTTCATGAAGTTGACAGTTCAGTGGTAGCCTTCTGGGTTTTAATGATGCATTGGACAGTTCTCAACCCAATTATAGTACCTTCACCAATGTCTTTAGTTGATTTGCTTTGCTTCGTTGCTTAAGGCATGCCAGGAGTAACTGTAACACAGTAACTTTGAATCTTTCCACATCCATGGTGTATGTCCCACGTAGTTGTTAAAGAAATGGGAAGCTAATCACTTTATCAGTTAAAAGGATTAAAAGAATGGTTGACAGCTGGAACATTTTCATCACTATAATAATAATAATTATAATTATTATTATTATCATCCAATTTAGGCAGCTTTTAAGTATTCACTTATTTGTTTTCCTTGTCTGGTCTTCTTGGTTCATAGTGGCATCCACTATGTTGCATTACTGCCACCTTCTGGTCTTGACCTCCCTTATCTTCCTTTCATTTTAAATCCTCATCTCTAGTTTAGTTTAACAGGTACTTCAGATACTTTCTTCCTTGTCCTCTTTCTCCACTTTTTTCATTCGCATATTTAAATCCAAAAAGTGAATTTATTTGGCCAGGCTGTGTACAAGCCGTATTATTATGCTAATATATATGAATAAATGTGTTGTATGAAAGGAGAGAAGGTTAGCACTCCCTTTGATAAGGATGGAAGAGGTCCTAGTGGCCTGCAACACATATGGTTATGGCACGGCCACCAACTTCATGGCATTTCTAACCAAGTTTTTAGGGCAGTGGTTTCTCAGTCGGTTAAGGCTGTGGGTTACTGGGTTACTGATCGGAAGGTCGGGGGTTCGAGCCCCAGCATCGCCACTGTTGAGCTCTTGAGCAAGGCCCTTAACCCTATCTGCTCCAGGGGTGCTGTAAGTAGGCTGACCCTGCACTCTGACCCCAGTTTCCTAATTGGGATATGCGAAGAAGGAATTTCACTGTGCATGACAAATAAATGAATGTTCTTCTTCTAAAAGAAAATAAATCATAAATAAAGGAAAAGTTAAGTTTGCCTTGATTTCTTTCTTTTTTTTTTTTTTTTAAGTTTAGCATCAGTAGGTTGGGAGAGGTATATCTACCTTTATAATAAACACATTTCTCTCTCTCTCTCTGACACTCACACATTCAAAGATTATTATGCTAATTATTTAGTATGTTACTTTACTAGTGGCTTGTGCACTGCTCACCTTTTGTCATCTTACAATTCTTGCAGTTCACCTCAGTACCTGTCCCCTAATTTGGCAAAAGATCGACCAGGGTTACACATACTCAGACACAAACACGATAT
>JAQMYJ010000009.1:21016970-21028012 GCA_030014305.1 Clarias laeviceps
CCTTTTATACTTCCTGGTTCGCGACCGTACTACTTCCGGGTCCTAGTGCCGGTCGCTTTACGAGTGTGTGTGACACCAGCACAGTAATTAACCTCCATCATGAGGAGCATAGCCGTCTACAGCACTCGTGTGTGTGCGTGTATATGTGTGTTTTTGTGTGTGTGTGTGACTGAAGATCTGGCCTGGATTTTGGGTTATTTCTAGCCCACATTAACACAAGTGTAAAAGACTGAGCTGTGATGCTCTCTCTCAGAGACACACTGTTGATCAGATTCCAACGGTTCTCACACAGCCACACAGATTTCATCAACTTTCATCATGTTTATCAGAAGATTTTACATGATCAGTGCGTATGTTCAATTCTGTGTCATATGTTACTGTGCAAATATATGTAATAAAAATCTACTGCTCACACATTATTTATATACAGTATAATATAATAAAAAAATATAATAAAATATTTTATAAAAAAAAACAGATTTCACTCATTTGCAAAGTCAGTTGTCATAGAATTAATTAATTTTATGGCTGTTTTTCTTTCTTCTTGTTTTGTTGTTCTGGGGGTTGTTTTAGGGTTGTTAGGGATTCTTAGGGTTGGTAGGGGTTTGTAGGAGTTGTTTCAAAGATTGTTTTTAGGAATGGTTCATGTTGTGTTATACAGTACAGCTGAGAAACCCTCTTCATATTTGTGATTACAAAAACTGTATCCTTTCATAATCCTTTTTTTTTTTTTTATATATAAACTTTTTATCACATAAAGTATTTGGAGCCAAATTCAACATAAATATAATCACACCTGTACTGCATTTGCACTGCCCGAAAAAGAAGATGTGTGGAAATGCCTGATTCAGCTGGCAATATATCAGAGCTGTGATGTACAGTACTTAATGTACTTAATGTACTGAATGACGTTATTTTAAAAATAACATCATTATAAAACATATACCTCTATATGCATACATAAATATAATTACCATGAATTACTGCTGCTAAAACTTATCAGAGTTAGTTTCGAAAGGTTCGGAATGTTAACAGTTATGGAGCGGTGTCTGTTTCACACACACACACACACACCGCTCCATATTATCCAACACACATGCATCTTGTCACCACAGAGAAACTATCAACCAATAAGAGAGCCATAAACACAGCAGTATAATCAGCTGTAATAAAGTTAAAGCATTATATAATACAACCTTTTACAATAACAGTTTCATTATATAACACCATGCTGTGTGCAAGCTCTTACAAAGTAAACTCAGCATTGTATAACACTCTTAATTCAACACTGTTCTGTGTTATTGAATTTGTATTGTGTAAGACTTAAAATAATAATTGTAGTGTTTTAAAAAATTACCAAAGGTGTTACATCAACACTAAAATTAAAGAACTTGTGCCCTCAGTGTAGAGTTACATTACCAATCCAGGGCTTTTTACACTGCAAAAGTCACCCCAATGTTTAGGTATTATTTCTCTACTGTATACTGTACTGTAGATGTCATTTGACATTGTAACAATAAACCCTACACTGTGTGAATTCAACATACTGTTTATAAATCTACATGTTTAACACAATTTTAACTTTAACCAATTAACAAAACTAGTTGTTAATTCTACACTGTATGACTTAATAGTAGTTTTAAGTTAACAACAGCTGTGTTTTTACACTGTTTTTAATGTAATACTAAAACATATGTTAACTCCACAAAATACATAAGTATTAATTCTACAATTTAGGACTGGATTAACCAGTAATTATGGTATATTATAGTAATTATGCACAACATTTACTCAGCAGGTGTTAAGTCTTCAGAGTAACATTTAACGATTTATGTTTTAACACTTATAAACAATTATATTATTATTAATAACGGTGCTCGTGCTTTCCTCTCTTCGCGCGCGTCTCCTCGCGCCTTCACACACACACCTGTTGATTGCACGCACTCATCCTTAATATTAACACCTCTACACTCTCACCTGTCCGAACACTGACTTGATGATCGGACGCAGCTCCTCATCCGGTCCCTTCGTGCGCGCGTTCCCGTGTTTTCCCGTCGCCTCTGGGCTTGGGTTCGAGCGCCTGCGCGGTTTCCCCTTCGGCTCGAATAAAGCACCGGTTTGTTCCGCGCGCCTCGCGGGTTTCTCACTCTGAAGCTGATGAGACGGCTGCCGGCGTCTCGCCGTTTCCTCCTCGTGATGGATCCTCTGGCCGCGTCTCGCGCATCCGGTCCTCGAGCTTCCGCGCGCGCCTTCCTCGTGCCGGTGATGCTGCGGATGCTGATGTTTGAGTACAGCGGAGGATCCGATCAGAGATGTCGTGGACTCGCTCTTAGGAAGCGAAGAACTCATTTTAATCTGTCTGTTAACGTGAGTGTGTGTGTTAGAGAGAGAGAGAGTGTGTGTGTGTGCTGGAGGAGTGTGTAGAGAGTGTGCTGGAGAGTGCTATGTACACCTCTCCAATAGCATCCCTGTGTTATGATGAAGTGGGGCTCTTGTGTGGAGGCTTTCATTAGGGCTCTCCAAAGCAGAGTGGATATCTGACACAACCCTCCTACTTTGCCCTGCAACCTCAGCTGAGTGTGTGTGTGTGTGTGTGTGTGTAGGGGGCATTGGCTGGTACATGAAGCTGCACCTTTCACACAGCAGGGCAAGTGAAGGGCAATTTGCCATCAGTTTCATAGGTGGAAGGTGAAAGGGTCTGTCTACATGCCACCTGGGCGATGAATACACACCACCCTGAGAATATATCCATCATTTCTGTTGCAGTTGGTTTACTGGGTCGTGTTGCCTATTCGATGCCCGATTGTATCTGAGCACTTGGGGGTGAAGAACTGTGAGAGGTGAGAGAGAGATAAAGAGAGAAAGTAAGAGAGAGAGAGAGAGAGAATGTGTTAGTGTATGTGTGTGTGCCGAAGGAGTGTGCTTAAGATAGTGTGCTGGAGAATGTGTTATGATAAAGCTGGCTTCTGTGTGGAACCTTTCATGCAGACCTGAACCTGTTCATCTGAACATCTGAAACAAAAATAACATCAACTGTACATGGAGTCAGAACTAGGAGGTGATTGGGCATCTCTGTAGAAATGTTGGACTGCACAGATGTAGACTACATGGACTCTCTATATGTATGCCCATATGGTCAGGGAATACAAAGCCTGGGCATTACACCAGTCCATCACACCATGTACAAATTTCTTACATATCTATTCACTTTTCAGGATGTTTTTGGGTGTGTGGAAACCAGCAAACTAGGAGGTAACCCACACAGACACTTGTTAGACCTGAGGTCAGGATGAAAGACTAAAGTTGTGAATTCTAAACACTGTACCACCATGCAGCCTTTCAACTAATTCATTTCCTCTCCAGATTCTGACAGATTCTTGGAAGGTTTTGTCTGAGATTAAAGTCCGAACTTAAATAACTTGTTTATGGTGGCCCTAGTCCTCTTTCATACAGGTGATATGCATAAGTATGAAGGAAATCCCTTGTTTGATTGTTTTTTAAATCCAATATAAAATATTAGTTTGGTATGAAAACATGTACACACATTTAGCTTTTAATAAAATAATGAGACACAAGACTCATCGTGAATTGGCACCCTGTCCAGGGTGTAAGCCTTAGGCCTTGTGCCCTAAGTCTCCTGAGATAGGCTCCAGGCCACTCGCTACCATGAATACAGGATTAAGTGGTATAGATGATGAGTGAGTGAGTAAGAAGACTCATCGCTCTACATATGGTCATTTCCTGTTATGGTATCCACGGCAGGTGAAAGCTATTCAGTTCATTATGCCTATTGCCAGAGGTCAATTCCTGCAGAGACACACCAACCTGCCTTCTCTTTCTCTCTCTCTCTCTCTTTGTCTCTATGTGTATATAAAATTGTATAAAAAATTGTAAAACAGTCATTTCCTTAATTTGTTATAATAAAGTGAGTTTAAAACCTCAAAAACCTCTTTATCTCTATCACCCACTCATAGAAACACTCACTCCCTAACCTTCTCAATGTCTGTCTCTGTCCTTTTTTGTCTCTCTGTCCTCCTTTTTTTTGTCATTTTCTCTCTTTCTATAGCTCGTTCCCACAGCAACCTCCTAATGAATTATTATGTAAATCCCATCTCCCTGTAAAAAAGAAAACAAAACCCTCAACAAAACAAAACATTAAAATGATTCATACCAAAATCCACAGAACATTAACACCTACAGTTCTGAATTAACACTTAAACCATAAAATGTCTGTCACAGTGTTCATGTGACAAAAGGTAAATGAATTAGCACTCCCAAGACTTACTGTACATCCAAAAAGTTTCTTCATTATGTTTTATTTGTGATTTAAACATTTACAGCTAGATTACATGGGCGAATGTTAGGTAATTAGAAGAAAAAAACTATTATACTATTTAGTGAACATTAGCTAAATATACACAGTGAAGGTTTCAGTCGGGCCATTGGAGCAGCTCTGGCTTCCTTCTGAGCATGACTCCACAAGACCTCTGTGTGTGTGTACTGTGGTGTCTGGCACAAGGACGTTGGCAGGGGATCCTTTGGGTACTGTGGGTTGCATGGATTGGATTTGTTTGCCCGGTGCATCCCAATTGCATTGGGATCTGGGGAGTTTGGAGGCTGGGTTGGGGACCTTGGGCTTGTTGCCTTCTGGGCCCTGTGTGTGGAGAGCTGTGGTACACTGGGTGTTCTGGTGCCTGTCTATCATAGCATTTATTGGCAAACATTGACTTTTCCTTGTGATTGCACCAGTCTGGCTGGCCTTTGCTCCCCACAGGCGTAAATATGTCCATGATCCTATCAACGTAATTGATAATTCTGATAGTTCTCCTGCTAACTCTCCCATGTTCTCTTTCTTATTCTCTCTCTAAGTTCTCTCCACCCCCCACTCTTCTTGAGCTAGCAATTCCTGGTTCGTCTATAAACGGACAACTTCGGACAACTCTGTGTCTTCCCGGATTTCACCAGAAAATGTTAAAATTTAACGTGTGTAGAAAAGCCTAGGAGTCAACAGCCAGATAATCTAGTCACAGTTTCTAATGTGTAACTTAATAATGAAGGAATTAAAGACAAGTTAAACATTTTCAGGTCCTCTTGCGCCCCTTTTGTATTTGTCAGTATATTGTTGTTGAACATATTTCTTTTCCTGACAGTGTGTAACGAGCTGCATTAGAACTCAGGCTACAACTGACACTCTTACATAAGAGTGCAGAGGATGCAGTGTACATTTTAATTACCTCCTTCAGCTAAAACTGCTGCAGTCTGCTGTAGAATAAACATTAAGCCTGAAAGCAGTATCAAGGTATATTGTGTCATCCTACAGAGCAGCTGTATTAATGTTTGATTAAAGATGAAATAACACACTCACAATCCTGTTTTGCACTGAGAGTTTTGAACCCTGCTGTAGGTCTAATTAAATCCCTGTGTGTTTGTGTGTGTTTGTAGGAGTGTGAGACACACTGCAAAGATGACTTTTTGTCTCTTGGGAGTTTCTGTTCTTTGACATCTGCGTCTCTGTTCAGTTCCAAAGAAAAACAGCCTTTCTCTCTGTCTCTTTCCATCTGTTCTTTCCACATCATCACACCAGCACTGCATTCCTCCATCCCTTTATTTTTGCTCTTTATTTATCTGCCCATAACTTCACCCTTATATTCACTGTTCCTTCTGTTACTGTGTCAGTGGCTGCCATTCATCCTGTTACAGCTTACATTTAAAACAAATACAGATCAGACCAGCTAACACCAATATCCTCCAACAAATCCATCCATCAACAGCTCTAAGACTGTTCTCCAAGACTCTTCAAATCAAATCAAATCAAAATGTTTTTATATAGCACTTTTTAAGACAATGTGGTAACGACGTGTTTAAAGTACAAAAGATACAAAAACAAAGACAACAGTACTAAAACAAGTGCCAACCTAAAGCGCATAAAATACATGAAATCACTTAAATAAAACCCACAAATAATTAAACCCAAACAAAATAAAGACCATTAATTTAACAAAGATTTAAATGTTCCAAAATTAGAAGCCAATCTTCTATTAGGAGGTAAACTGCTCCACATACCCTCAGAGAAGCTACGGTAAAGAATCATTCACCTCTATTTTATGTTTAGTCCTTGGTATAAGTAATAGGAGCTGTTGAGGGACTTAAAAGAGAGGCAAGGCTGCAATAAATCCTGTGGAGCCAAATCATTTAATACCAGTCTTTAACAAAATATCCTCAAACAAACGCTAACATTTCCCATAAAACAACAATATTCCCCTCAAAATTCCCATTAAAGACCTAAATTTTCCAAGTTATTGTTTCTTCAAGATACATAAAATTACATAAAATAAAAACAACAGATAATTAAACATTCCTAACCAAACGTTAATATTCTCCAAGAAAAAATCTTCAAGGTTCTTTAACAAAACATTGTTTTAAAAATACCAAAATAATCAAACACCTACAGTATATTTTTCTGTAAGGTTTTTTAATGAAACATTCTTAAACAAATACTAACGACAAAAATCTCCAAGATCTTAAAAAAAAAAAAACTATACACATTAAAAAAAAATTTTTTTTTAAATAAAACCAACATTTCCTATCAAACACCTATATTTTGCAAGAAAAGTTTCACAAATACATTTTTTAACATATTCTCCAACAAACACCAGCATTTCCCACCAAACATCTTTATTGTTTATAAAAACAATTCTCCAAGATTATTTAATAAAACTTTGTCTAATAGCTACCAACTTGCTCTATAAAACAGTAAAATTCTCGACAAAATACCAACATTCCCAATGAAATAGAAATATTCCAAAAAAAAAAAAAACAGGTTGTTGCAAGGTCCTTCTCAAACAAAATTCTCAAACAAAAACTTTCTCCGACACATACTAACATTTATTATTACTGTACACAATATTGGTCGAACAAAAACAGTAAATCTTTATAGAAAATACTAACATTTAATATTGAACATCAATATTCCCAATAAAAACATTCTGCAATCATTATGAACATTCCAATCATTACTAGAACATCAATACCAACATGCATTATCAATTACCGATATTGGTCCAACAAATATAATGTAAAATACAACATTTCACTATAAAATTCCATGTTAACTCCAATACTGCCATCACACACTAACATTCACCATCAATCTAGCATTTTCCAACATTTTTTTATGACTCGACATTATTATATGTTTAGAACATTTATAATGTCCAGCACAAGCTCTAAAAAACGAATGCATCAGGGTTTTCTTGACATAAGAAACTATGTTGGTGCTTACATAAAAATGTTCTTGTTTGTTAGAGAATGTTAGAGTTTGGCCAAGAGTGTGGGTGTTTGTTAGAAAATGCTGGCATTTGCTAGGGACTGCTGGTGTTCCAAAGCAGACTTTTATCACTTTTATTACTTAAAAAGCAATACAGCATAATGCATCAGACACACACACACACACACACACACACACACTCGCACACACACGCACAGGGTTCAATCTGGGCCATCTGCATGTAAGAAACAAAATGGAGTTGATTTCTCTCATACTCTAAACACACCTCATAATGTTGATTACAGTGATGCAAGTCATTAACAAAGAGTAACTTTCTTTGATTATTCAGGTTTGTACCCCTGTTTACTCTGGCAGGATCATATGGAGCAGCTTCCAACATTAGTTAGTTTGTATTATGCAACACAAAGTGAGTATTTTAATAATCTTAGTTTTGGTTCAATGGCAAAAAACAACATTTCTAAAAATTTCTAAAACAAAAACAACAATTTAGCATTAAAATATAGAAATATTAATATTTAAACTGTAAAAAAAAAAAAAAAATAGCAGCATCCTTTATTTTATAGTTAACTTTAAGCCTATAAAAAGCTTTGTATAATACATCATATTGATAATATCTTATTTACATATCTTCAGTTACATGCAAAATAGTGTTTTAAAGCAAGGATGCCCTAAAAAAAAACCCTGTAAAGCCTAGTAAACAGTAATTAATGAAACAATTCTTTTTTCATGCAAAAGCCGGCAGCTTCCATTTCTTTATTGTCTAAAATGTGGTCACTTATAAAATGTGCTACATTCTCTTCTGTCATACAAATATTTTTCTATTACTGTTTTGTGTAATTTTGTCAGGAAATACCCATGTTTAAAAAAATCAGACTCAATATTAAAGTTATAAAATGAAAAAATCTAGAACAAAGTTGGACCTTTGCACAGTACTGTACAGTATATACTGTATATTCTAAGGTTGCTGAGGGCGTTAATTCACAGATATGATGTTAGTGTGTTGCTGAAGAACTGGGGATTTTGTGCTAGTCTTTTAATGTACTGTAGAATCTTTTAATTCCTAGCTGTGTGTGAGGGGTTTGTACGTCACATTCACTCACATTATAATCAACGACCTTGAAGGCTTAGTGTGTGTATGAGTGAAGGAGAGTGAGATAGAGCAGACAAAAAAAATAGATGATAATCAATGGTCTTGGTGGAAAGACAGATGGACTGTGTGTGTGTGTGTGTGTGTGTGTGTGTGTGTGGAGGTTCATCAGTCCATGTGCTAGATTCCACACACACACACACACACACACACACACACACACTGTGCGCTGAGTGACACTTATTTCACTTTGTAGCACTTAGTATAATGTTTCCATTCATCTTGTCTCACATTTCACTCTCCTACAGCTCACAATAAATTTCACTTCACCGTTGAATACACTCAGGCTCCGGTGTCAGAATCAGGTGTTTGCTTTGTTCATAACCTGCAAAGCCTTTCTCATATGACTCCACTACTACCAAGATCACTTTCCATTGTTCTATGAAGCAAATTGAAACAGCTCTGGACCAAGTTATACACACCATACCCTAGCTCAGAGCTACACATGTAGGAGGGCGTTCACGTCAAACCCGGGACTTTTGATTGAGCTTTATTTCTCACTATAATCTCCTGCTACACTAATGCACTTAACCAAGGGTTTCACTAGTGCTTAGATACCATCAAGGTAAAAAGTTTTCTCAGTATGTCAGAGCCATGATTGCCGGATTGCCTGCTTCATGTTTGAAACGCCGGCCTCCCAGGAACTCCTTAGTGGCTGATGGGGTGGGAAATGGTAGATGATTAAATTAGAGAAAACATGATTTTCTGGCATAGTTTGGGTGCTTGATTCAGAAGTGTAAGATTTGTGGCCTTCATCAAGCAAAAAAATAAATAAATAAGGAGATTTGACATTACTGGAATCAGGTTAAGAGTGTTATGATCTGGAGTTGCTTCGATTGGTCAGCAATGTTATATGGCAATAAAATAAAGTCAGTTGATGACCAAAATGTACTGAATAACCAGACTCAACAGACTCACTGAATGGTTTGGCAAAGAAGGAAATTATGTAAATCATATTCACATATTTACACTCAACAGATCTTAAACTAACCAACTAAACACCCATGGCAGTAAGCAATATTAAATAATATGCAGTGTGTTCATGAAATCCCATAACACAATGCTTACGGTTAGTGACCAAGTACATGTAATTGTTATGTGGGAGGGCAATTTTTGTAGCATACAATACATGAAATAATTTTACATTATTTTAAAGTTTATAGCAACTCCAATGCATTCATCCATTCATGAATGTCAGTGTTTTTAACATAAGCTATACCTACTTTGGTGAGTGTAAATATTTGTGCACATTTGACCTCTGAGTTAACCTACTGTTTGGAAGAATATTAAATATTTATCAGCTGTGTGAATCATTCAGCAGGAGAAATATCCAGTGCACTCGTCCCTGCTCTCACCTGATTTCCAAAGGTTGCTTTCCAAATCACCGAATGCACTAGTGAACTTAATGCATAAAATATGACAGACAGCAATGCATGTGTGTGTGTATGTGTCTGTCGACTTGTTTCCAAGAATACTGCTGTCTGCATATTACTATAATCAAGCAGTATCACAGTATCACAAACCTGGAGTTTGCTATTGCGTTTATACAACAGTTCCGCAAAAATATTTATTATCAGCAGATTATCATTTGTTTGGTTATTTATAATGTCTTTTGTATAGTACTTTAAAATAGTTTTTGATAATTATGGTGTAAATTTGTTTTGTCTTAGATAGTCAGCTAGTTAGGTGTCCTAGCTAGCTAGTTAGTTTCTGCTAATTTATATTGCATGTATGTAGCACCTTGGTCCTGGAGGAATGCTGTTTCGTTTCATTGTATACTGAACTGTATATGGTTGAAATTACAATAAAAGCCTATTTGACTTGACTTGACTTGACTTGACTTGACACACACATACCAGGTAGAACTCTTGATTAGGGGTTACAGTAGGATTTGGAATTCAGCCTTGTGTTAGAAGATAGCCAGGTTAGTAGCTGTAAAAAAAAAAGAACATGGACAGTTTAAATGTGATTCGGAAAGACTTAGTAGCAATAATTAAGGAGTCAAAGTGTTGTTAAGATGACATAACATTATCAGATGTGTATTCATGCTATAAGTGCTTCTGTGACTGTTTTTGAATGTGGGCAGTAACTCTCTTGTCAGTATGGCGAGTTGACCTACTTTCTGCTGCAACCAACCGAGTTTGTTCCGACCGAGTGATCTGATTAAACAAGAAGCCATGCACGAGTGTAAAGAGCAGAGAGCAGCTGCCTGCCAAAACCCACATACAAAACCAGTAACTGAAGCACTTTCATTAAGACAACACAGCTGATAACATTACATCCCAGATAGCACAGGTACGTCGCGGAGACATCTGCTAAAGAGCGTATCATCTTTTTTTTTATAGTCGTATTTTGATCGCCTGTTTGAGCTGTTAAATGATACATCGTCTTTACATGTATACGACGTCTATACGACGTATTTTTATCATCCGAAATTTGCTGGTATGTGGACGGGAAGCTGCAGCATCGTGAGACATCGCGAGAAAATATTGCGAGAAGAGAACAGTTTGTTGAGAAGACAAACGTTTGACGGGCGTGTGGAAAAGGTAAGCAGGAATTAATTCCCATCTTTCTAAATAGAAACGAAATACTGAACATAAATGTCAC
>JAQMYJ010000009.1:21075287-21085322 GCA_030014305.1 Clarias laeviceps
ATGGTCATGAAAATAAAGAAAACACATTGACAGATAGATGAGAAGGTGTGTCCAAACTTTTGGCCTGTACTATATATCTGTTCAAACATTATAGACTGCTTGGTGTATTTAGAGTGTTCTTGAGAGGAAACAGGAGACAGCTTTGTTCATTTAAAACTTAAGGCCTGTCCCCGACCAAGGTCATTTTCTCTGTGTGTCTCTAAAGGATAAGATAAGACTTTGACAGATTTCTTATACACTTTCCATCTGGTGAATTTTGTGAACAGTGAACTATGGTGCAAAGCTGAGATGATCAAGCATCACTGGTCTGAGAGCAACATGTCTCTCTCTGTGTATAGTAAAGCTCTTGTTGTTGTAGGGATGTTCAAGCAACATCACATGAGACAGAATGATAGTGATTTAATACAACAGTTTCACAAAAAACATTTATTGTTAACAGTCTATGATTTGTTTGGTTATTTAATTATTTATTTTGCTCCGCCAACACGTACTGTATCCTCCCACGACTGGGGGAACTAACTAACCGCAACTGGTGGAACTGGCGTCTGACAGTTAGTGACCAACATTAGTTGCTAATTAACAGAATAAAATTTGGAGGTGATGGGCAGAGCTGTAAATCTTGTACTTTTCTCTTTACATTGACACTTATTCCACTGTAGAACGTTTGGGTTTTAGGGTTAAATCCCAAATAGCATTAAATGGAAAGCTAGTGCGCTATGTATGTTGTACGATCCACTTCACACACACACACACACACACACACACACCAAGTGTTGCCTTTAATCAGGAGTTGATGAGCAATTTGGAAGTCAAGATTCATCCTTGGATTAGGAGCTAGTTAGCTTTGTAGCTGTAAATAAAAGAAAACAAACGGTTCAGATGCGATTCGCAAAGGCTTAGAAGCAATTATTAAGGATGACAACATTATCAGATGTGTATTTTTGCTGAAAGTACTGCTGTGACTGTTTTTTTGCCAGGTAGATGCTCTCGTCAGTATAAACCAGACAATTATTGTAATTACAGACTGTAGAACACCTAGGACTCAGAGTTATACATATAGTCAAATGTCCCAACGGTGTTACTGTCTAATATCACTACTAGTGGAATGTCTCTCGTCCAATCAGATTGCTTGGTTGGAACTAACTGTTCTATAAATTTGGACAATATACACTGATCAGCCGTAACATTAAAACCATTAACATTAAAACTTTGACATTGGACTACGGTTTGGAAGGTCCCAGGTTCAAATCCCACGACCACCAAGTTGTCCCTGTCGGGCCCTTGAGCAAGACCCTTAAGCCTCAACTGCTCAGATGTATAATGCGATAAAAAAGAAAAAAAATTAAGTAAGTCGCTCTGGGTAAGGACATCTGCCAAATGCTTGAATATGTATTGCAATTCTGTAAGTATCATGATTTTATAAATATCCCGATTTGATATTACCTTTTGTTTTTCAGAATTTGTTATAATTCAAAACAAACTTAGCAAATAAATTGGTCCTACTGTACCATACAGTGTACCGTGTTGTGTGACAGGTGTAGAGAGAACCACCCTATGGTGACATTTTACCACTTCAAATATAAACATAGAGGAATTTAAAATGTATAAAAAAACTTATTTTGGAGTCAGTGTCACGATGCATGAATTGCTACACAATTGTGACACGTAACTAAATAGATTTTTCCCCCGTATCTAAAAACTCCTTAGGTTTTCGGTTCCCGTTGTGCTGTCGTGGCAGCTCTGGCCCCTCGGGGCATGACTCCATGAGGCCTCTGGGAGTGTGCTGTGTGCGTGGTACTGGGATGTTAGTGGCGGATCCTTTGGGCGTTGTGGGTTGGGGCCTTTATGGATTGAGCTCTTTCTGTCCATCACATCGCATGGACACTCAATTTGAATTGGGATCTGGAGACTTTGGAGGCTGATGGTGCTAATGCTATGACTGATTGGTGAATGATTGTTTTTTATCCTTTGTTCACTAATTCACTAATTCTATTCTATCGCTAGGCGAGAGCTTCTTCCCAGATGTTCCCGAGTATTGAAAATAAAACACTCAGCATATAGAATTGTTTTGGTAGCTTGTCTTTCACACTCTACAGGGAGTAAATGTGTCTGAACATGGTCCTCATGCTTCCTTATTTTCAGGATACGTTTCTACTTGCAGTTTTTTTTAATCCCTCATGGCCAGCATCTGGTAGAAACCACTCGACAGAAGCCATATATGCTCTCAGCAAAGTGAACAGTGACTGTGTGTATATGTGTGTTTGTGCGTGAGTGAGTAATCTCATGTTTGTTCATGCAGAACCTGAAGGCAGAAATATCGCAATTATTCAAAAACATTCCTGTTAGTCTTTTATTCATTTATTACTTGTTGGATTACAAGTGGATTTTAAATTGTGGATAATTTAACATTTTTGGCTTATAATTCTGGGCTTCTGGCTGGACTTGCAGTACCGAGAGATAAATAAAGAAGAAAAAAAATGTGTGTGTGTGTGTGTGTGTGTGTGTGTGTGCATGACCCCTGGAATAAGTCATTGTGTCACCGGATCAGACTTGCCCTGCTCTTTTATGACAAACAAAATGTAATAGTACACCATGAACTGTCTTGAAACGAAAACATTTATTCAACACACATTATAGCCTCATTATTCGGGCTGTGTTCCAATAACACACTTTCACTTGCTCTCCCTTTCAGTGTCCATAGTCATCTTAAGGGCTATTTGGTTACTGTTGCTATGTATGCTTTGATTTTGCCAAAGCTTCTTCAAAGCCGAGCACTCCAATAGGTTGCCTAGCCTTCCAGAGGACAGAGGAGAGGCTCGCAGCAAACATTCGGCAGAGAAGAAGAGTAGAGAAGAGAAAGAATTTTGTGATTTTATGTAAAGCTATAAAAAAATATACAATAACATATACACTAATTACCTTTTCTGTGCATAAAATACACTGTTGCCCATAATTTCCACAATTTTTAAGCAACAACCACTTAACAAGTCCACTTTGCAGGAGTAAACAAATCGACTGGTGGCGCCATTTAGTGAATAAATTTAGCCGCATATGGAATCTTCCTCAGCATGGCATCTTCCCCAATCTCACCTTATTATTAATTTAAATGAGTGGTACAGCCTAGGTGGCACAGTGGCTTAGTGGTTAGCACTGCCACATCATTCTCAGGTTCAAACCCCACTAGTGTAAAGTTCTTGAGCAAGGACCTTAACCCTCAGGTGTGTAAGGAAAAGTTGCTCTGGATAAGGGTGTCTGCCAAATGCAGTGATGTAACTTTAACTTAATGGGTACGATTACCAGATAATAGTCAAATGTTCATCTCCCGGTTGTGTTAAAAGCATTAGGTGAATCATCTTGGTTGTTTGTTTTAACATTGAGTTGCTTAATGTTTTATTGGCCTTACTGGTTATCTTACTGTATCTATGTGGTTGGTGCATTTGATATTTTTGCTGATTCATAGGATTGAATACAAAGAACTTTCCATCTTATCAACTTCTGAGTTTTTGAGATGGTATTTAAAAAGTGAAGGTCTATGTTGTCTAACGACATTCATGGTGAAACATCAGGATGGGTTAAAATTTCATTTTCTGTATACGTCCCCATGGTTTGAGGTTGTATAAATCCTGCTGAAGGTCAGTATGGTTTTTAGGGTTACTTATTTGGTTATATACAACACAGTCATGTGCAAGTAAGCAAACTTTATTATTATGGACATATTCAGGCAGGAAGGGAATCGGACCAGGGGACAGTGCCCTAGGGTACTCCTCATTTGTTTTCAGCGTCCTCTGATGAATGCTTCTCTAATATGACATTCTGCTTCCGGTTGCAGAACAATGACTCTATCCATATGTACACTTCCAAAACTTATTGCAAAGCCCTTGAGTTCATGCTTAAACCTTCTGTGGCTGAAAGTATTAAAGACCTTACAAAAGTCCATAATGGGAATGGGAGATCTATCTCCACCACTCTGGATGTTTTTAGAAGGTTCCTCCACAATCTGAGTGAGTGAGAGAGTGCTTATGTTAGATACTATGTAGGAGCTGTTAGATAGACCTTTATTATGTTCCTATTAAATCATGCCTGGAGATTTGAAACCACACACTGCTGTTTTTTACCTCATTAAGTTCGTTTCTACAGATGTCTCTGGGGTACATCTCACTTTTCAGGTCATGTTTCTGAGGCATGCTTCTGTGTCCTGAAAATGAAAAGTTGAAAAAAAAATGACTACACTCAGCTATTTATAAGATACATTATCGTCTCATCCTTAGCAAGAACTCATTATTCCAATTTTCACCCCTTGAAAAGTAGTTTGTTCCAGTCTCAAAGCCACTTTTGCTCCTGTCTGAAGCAGTGTTTTTTGGCAGGAGCTGTCTCCGCCTACACCCTAGTTAATCAGTAAATGGGTAAATGACTGGAACGAATGTAGCCTGGCTGTTGGTTGGAACCCACCTACCTAGTTAAGTTACTATTTAGTGTTGCAAAAATGCTATGCTGGCTAATGTTAATGTATATGCTAATACATTTGTTCGAATATCATCGTCCACACCCTACACATGGTCCTGTTTCAACTCCTACATTTCTTGAGTTAAGTTAAACTACAACAATTTCTGTTAGCTTGTGAGCTAAAGTGATGCATAGCAGCCAGTCTTTAGTTTGTCATCTACATTTTAGCTGTAACTCAAATAGATCACCCTCCTAATAATGAATAACTTCTGTATTCTTCGTTATTAACTCCCCAACAGTTGTGGTGAATAGGAACTCTAGTAGTGAGACCAAAAGCATTTTACTCTACTAGGGTGTAAACATTTATTTCTGTTGTAAAGCTGGACATTTTAACATCTATGGGGATTGACTCGCTTTGGGAGCCTGCCCCCAATGGACATTCAAGGAACTGCATGTATTGGCACTTGACTCACTCACTCATTGTCATTACCGCTTGATCCTGTATTCAGGGTCGCGGGGGGCCTGGAGCCTATCTCAGGAGACTTAGGGCACGAGGCGGGGTTCTTGGATGTTGAGACTAGGTGTGATACGCAAGCAACTTATTTAGGAAAGAAGATTGCTGTGGCTTAATGTTTCTAAAGAATCACCCAGGAACAGCAGTTTTTTTCATAGCAGATTTTGTTTGATAAAATGTAAAAGAGAACTGTTTTGTACTGAGGTTGTGTTTCAGCATGTTAAGCCATGTATAGTTTGTTTTTGTGTCGCTTGCCTGCAAAGCATAGGCAACACATACTGTAAGGTATCACTATCTGTCGTCACACTTTTCTTCCATCTGCAACTTCCCATAAACTATTCATGGGAATTTGACCAAACCTTCACCGAATCATTATAAGGAAGCATACGTGTGAAGTAAGGGGTCAGAAGGAGTTTAGATATGGACATTTTTGAGCCAGAGGGAATGATACCTACAGTAAATAAACATCTTAAAAAGTATGCTCCATCTCAATACCAGGGTCACACTTTCGAACATATCAGGAATATTCATACAGTCATGAATTACAGCATGAATTTCTTTTTTTGTCTTTTTATTTTTGGATTTAATGAATATAATGATTTAAGGTATAATACTTATGAGACTTTAACAATGTTGAGACTTTTTTTTTGTTGCACTTTTTCCTTGTGAGCTGCTTTAAGGTATTTTTATCTTTGTGTGAGATCAGGTATAAGAGGTGAGCAGAAATAGAAAATCTATTTAATATGTATTTTATTGACTGTGTTTCAACTGATGTTCACAATTAAGAACGACTGACTCTTTTCACACTGATCTATCTTTCACCTGTAGCATCCATTGCTATCTAGCTAGCTAGTTGATCAGAAGTTATTTATATACAGTAGCAATGGTACGGTAGATCTAAATACCATACATGATAAACACTTTTTACCATCCCATAGGTCATTCCATTTCCTTCCAGTAATGCTATGTAGCTAGAAGCTAACCATATAACAAGACAGCTAACTAAATAGCAAGTTTGTTTTTCAAAAACAGTCCCAACAATGTTGATTCCTACACAGTAATGTTATCTAGTTAGCAGGAAATTCTGTTTAGTCACTGTTAGATAGAACTTTATTGTGTTCCCAATGAAACATGTCTGGAGTTTTGATACCACACGGCACTTAACGGCTGTGTTTTGACCCTGTTCACTTCCTTTGTGCTTCTTTATTTCTGATGTCTCTGGGGTACATTTTACTTCTCAAGTTTTGTTTCTCAGACATGAGTCTGTGTCCTTGCTCCCTTGTTTACCCCAACTTAAGACCTCTTTTGTTTCCTTGTAGGTCATGTAAATCATCTTAACCCATAAGAGCCCGAACTCATTTCTGCCTTTAACACAGCATAGGTGACGATTTAAAAAAAAAGTGCTTACTGTATATGGGAGCTTTGACCATGTATGGTAATGGGGAGGCTTCAGACTTCAAACTGAGTAATGATACTGTGTAAACTTATCATTACTTTTATAACGTGTAAATTTTACCACTACCAGAATATGATAATGGCATCGCACAAATGTAGAACTCTCAAAATGAGCATTTCTTTGGGGGGGGGGGGGGGGGTCATAGAAACATTGTGCTATTTCTTTGCCTATGTAGCCCATTTAAAAAAAAAAAAAAAAGGTGCTCCCTACTCCCTGCTTCGTGTGACCTAATTCCACCATTCTAACCTCACCAGCGCAGATGTCACTTCCTCCGTGTGTTACCCTGGTAACATAAGCATCTCGGATACCTGTTGCTGGTGCTGTGGAAATTTCACACTATGGAAATTAAATATTGAATATTTATTAAAACAAAAAACAATACCATTATAAAACGTATACTACTGAAATGTGAATAACTCATGAATAAATTATTTGACTAATTTACAAGACATACAGAAAAATTATTATTATTGGGAAAAAAATTGCCTATGTAATAGTAAGGATTTATTGATTAAATGAAATTAAAAATTATTGTGTCGTATTAATATTATGTTGTTGTCTATAATAATGATAATAAACATATAACTCACTTATTGAGCTCCATTTTTTGTGCTCCAGGAAGGTGCAACGACTGACGCAAATTTGTTCATGTCCATTTCCGGTGAAGTCAAGACCCATTGTTCACTTGTTCCCTTTGAACTGAGCAGTTTTGCTCCCTGCTGAAGCCTGAATACCTTTAAGCTGATCGGAATGCACCGCGATTGTTACATGGCTGCACCAGGATGTTCATTAGATGTTACTTACGCAGGCGCTTCGGTAGTTAAAGTCAAGGACGAAGCTGAATAAGGAAAATTCCAGATTTCCACATTTAAAGGTTTAGTGACAACTGTGTCATCATGGGTCTTTATGGGCTACAAATGTTTTGTATAGACTACAAAAGGCTTCATTTAAGGTTCTACAAAAAGGTCAAGCGATTGTTTAAAATGAGTGTGTCAATCTTCAGTTAAGCCTAATGTAAAAATGTATGTTTAATGTAAATCTATATGTTAAGATGTTACGGTTTGTTTAAAAGATGGTATATCATATTGTATGTCTTTTTGTGTAGGAACGTGTTTATCCTGATATAGATAGCTACTGTTACTGTAGATCCCCAAAAACTGTATGTTTTGAAATTTTATAAGGGAAGTAGTTTCTTTGCTAATGGGAGACATGGTGGTGAAGCGGGTACCATTGCTGACACATGTTCTCTTTGTGTCCTTGCTGGTTTTCTCCCACCACACAAAACTTGCTGGTAGGTGGATTCCATCCATCCATCCATTTAGGAACCTCTGTGGAGACCAGTGGTGACCATTGTATTTGTTCCTGTTTTTACAACCAGGATAGGACATTCAAACACACTCACATACTACAGACAATGTGTGAACGCCAGTTAGCCTAATCTGCATGTTTTGGAATGTGGGAGGAAACCAGAGAACCCAGAGGAAACCCACCAAGCATGGGAAGAACATGCAAACTCAATGCACACAGACCTCGAGCTGGGAATTGAACCCAGACCCTGGAGGTGCAAGGCGACAGCTAACCACTAAGCCACCGTTCCGCATGGTAGCTTTGCTGAATTTCCAGCAAATATGGACGAGTGTATGTACAGTGCACTGTCATGGACTGGTGATCCAGTTGTGATTTATTTCCATCTCATACTTGCCATTCCCTTGATGATATCCATTATACCCTGACTAATATAAACCAGTTAATAAAAACTAAAAAAATTATTAAAATGTTAAAAAATGGTTTAAGCTACAGAGTTCAGCTACTTGTAGATAAAGTTCTACAACAGCTTGGCCAAGTTTCACAGAGCTGGCCACCTTTACTTCTGTCTGAAGCTGTTTTTTCTCTTTTTTGGCTCTGCCAAGGTGTGACCAAACGCCTCTTATCTATTATTTCACTCCCGAGACCTGACTTCTTGTGTTATTATTATTATGAATTGCGTTTCCCTTTCGAAAAGTACCGATGTTTAGGTTCCTCAATGTCACGTGTTTCTGCTTTGTGATGATGTGCGTGTGTATGGTTTAAACCATCTAAACTAGTCTAAACCATCCTACGTCTCTGGAAATTTTGCTGGATGTCTGCTGGGGTTTTTTAATGTTGTCTGAACATGCAGCACAAGTTACACCGTCATTTCAAGTCTTTAGAGGGTTCTGTAATTTCAGGAATAGGTTTTATATTCAAGCAACTTCTTTAAAAAAAGATTAGAGGGACTTAATGTTCCCAAAGAATCACAGAGGAACAGCAATTTGTCATAGAAGATTATGTTTGATAAATGAAGTGGAAGAGAATTTTGTCTCGAGGTTGCTGTTTCAGCATGTTAAGCCATGTTAAGCCTTTATCATAAAAGTGTTTTTATGTTGTAATATGTGTAGCCTAGAACGATGGCTTTTGATGGATTTGTTTTTGAATGAGATTTAGGGTTTTTATTTATTTACAGTGCCGTGAAAAAGTATTTTTTTTTCCTTTTTTTTTTTTTGCAAAAAGATTATTAAGATTATCTAATAAATTGTAATATTACACAAAAATAACCTAAGTAAATACAGGTTTCTACCGGGATCTCAGCATGTCTGGCAGACATTTAATCCAGGATGGCAGCTCATCAGCTGAGGCTCAATCTGAGTAAAACCAAACTGCTGCTCATCCCTGGCGACTCATTCCCAGTCAAGACCTTGTGATCGTCCTGGACAACAATCAGATCACTCCTTCAGCCACTGCCCGCAATCTTGGGGTAACTGTGGACAATCATCTGTCACTTTTCCCACACATTGCAACCTTACTCGCTCTTGTCGATTTCTTCTTTAGAACATCAGAAGAATCCACCCATTTCTTTCTTCACAGGCTACTCAAGTGCTTGTTCAGTCCCTTGTTATTTCAAGACTGGACTACTGCAACTCACTCCTGGCAGGTCTGCCTCGGTCCACCATTTGTCGTCTGCAGTTTATCCAGAATGCAGCTGCACATCTCGTTTTTAACCTTCCCAAGTTCTTCCACACTATCCACTTCTCTGCACGCTCCCTGCACTGGTTTCCTGTAGCTGCTCGCATCAAGTTCAAAACCCGGATGCTTGCCTACAACACTAAAAATGGTCCAGCCCCCAATGTCCAAACCTACCCGCCCCTGTGTGAAAAAGGAATTGCCCCTTTGCTAAATCATGAATGAACTGTGATTTTTGGAATGCTGAGGTAAATTTCACTTACCACACCCAGGCCTGATTATTGCCAGACCTATTGAATCAAGAAACTCCTGACAATGTGAAGCATGCCAAAAGATCTAAAAGTTAGAAAGAGCTAAACGTTAAATTTTTTCTTATGCTAATCACTATGGAAGATCTTGTATAACAGGTGAGCATAATATATGATGGGTAACTAAACTTTAAACTCTTAAAGTTTTAAAACGAATGAAAATAATATTCCCACATTTTTCATGAGGCAGTACATAATGTTGCAATGTGCAATGTTTTCCGACATTAATGTTGCCCTCTTTGTCTATGGGAAGTTGTTAACAATTCAATTCAATTCAATTTTATTTGTATAGCGCTTTTAACAATTGACATTGTCCCAAAGCAGCTTAACACAAT
>JAQMYJ010000009.1:21091389-21105927 GCA_030014305.1 Clarias laeviceps
AATTTTGACTTGAAAAACGAACAAGTCTTGGTTTACAAGTACCGAGTATCATGTATCACGCATGCGCTTCTTGTTTTGACGTGTGCGTATAAAGCAAAGCAAGTCTCATTAGAAGGTAAAGATCCATTTTTTCTCTCCCTCTCTGTATTAGCCTGTCGTTAGTCATTATGTGTATGCGCACGCGTAATTTGACACCGTGCTCCTTCACACATACGAACACACACATACACACACACACACACACACACTCTCTCGCCTTTACAGCCCCCCTCCCAGCCCCTCCTTCTCTCGGCTTCCCATACACATAGACGCACACTCTCTGCACTAAACAGAAACACTGCTCGGTCGTGATTCTTTTCAAAGGTAAAGTGTGCAGGTTCATTTGTTTTTTGTTTTTTTTTACTTTAAAGCAGTGATTCCGTTAGTATGCGCTTACGCGAGTGTCATTAGCGATGTTCCTTTCTAATTTTCCCGATAAAAGAGTCTTTCCGTTAATGTGTGTGTGTTTGCACGCACATTACACATACACACACACACACACACACACATACACACACACACAGCTTGTTTTATTTTTACTTCATATTTTGTATTAATTATTTTTATGTATTAATTTTTTGGGGCTGTGGAACGAATAATTTGAGTTTTCATTATTTCTTATGGGAAAATTAAATTTGGTTTATGAGTGTTTTAGAATACGAGCTCGCTTCCGGAACGAATTATGCTCGTAATCCAAGGTTCCACTGTATTATCAATATTACCAATTTCCATAAAAAGTTGACATTTAGAACAGACATGTAAAATATTAGTAAAATATTAAATAAACAGACATTACTTAACCTCACTTAACCTTAATTTATTATCCCTTTTGGCACTGGCTGCTTTGAAAAATTTAAAGTGTCTTCCTTTCTTCTTGGTGTTGTGCTCCCGGACGTGCAAGCAACTTAGCTGCCGTTAGCTCAGTTTGGTCGCTCATATGCCGAAAATGCATATGTGTAAGTCGAGGGGTGTGTGGCTTGTGGCATATATTTTTAGTGTGTGTCCACTCTACAAACCCCATTAGAGTTTATGGAGTGACTTTTTTGCACTGATGTCAGGTCTATTTTTGAAGGGGTGAAACAGCGAAACAGTAGAGTTTTTTGGAACCCTTTTTGGAAAATCCTTTGATCAGATTTCTTAAAAAGTAACAGCACACCATTCATGGTGTCAAGGAGGGATAGAACCCGCATTCAGCAGGGGCACCCCAACTAAAATACATACAGTATTCATGTGGATAGCTTTGAGCTGTCACTACTGGAGCCTTCATAAAGCTCTTTCATACATGGGACAAAGTAATTTTGTACTAATTCCTAGATAGTATCCTGTAATAGATACTCTACTGCATAAAATTGTGTGGAGGTTTGTACAGTAGCTTCAGTAGTCACAGGTATACATGTACTGTACAAAACACAGGAATCCAGGTTGCTGATAACAGGTGAGAATTTGTAGCAGTTCTTGATAGTTCATAGCAAATCCTGACATGTTGTAGGTGTGACAGTCAGTAGATAGTTCTGGACAGTTCAGCATGAGTTTGGCACATTTCATAGTACATTAAAAAAAATAATTAGTAAACCATAGTCAATTCCTTAGGCCACACATAACGAAAGTTGGTCACAAATTTGCCCAAACAAGAACCTTAAAGACTTTCCATTTAATACGGATCGGCATGGTCTAGTCAAAAAGTTCAGGAATGTGGAAAGGTGCCAAAGGTAAACAAGCTGGTACAGTATGAGTTCTGCACTTAATTTTGCAATATACAATAAACCAGATCCTGCCTTGGGTGATGTTTGTCATGTAGCAAGGCTGTTGGTTTTGAAACATGTAGTGAAAAGGTTTTCATAATCTGTTTTTTTTAAACCTACTTTTCGTCTAGGCAAGAACAAATACAAAACAGCTTAGGCATCTCTTTGTCCTATTTGCTCATAGTTATCACCCTGTCATTTTGACTGTTTGTGATTAGCTTATTTTGAATCTTTTCAATTATCTTGGTTACGTATTTTTGCTCTTTTTGTCTGTTTAATTGTATTTATTCTCCGTGTGGTTTCCTGATTGTTTACTTCAGTCTTTCAATAACTTCCTGCTCATGTTTTTTGCTCATTTAATTTGTTTATCCTTTAACATTTGCTTTCTGTTTCAGGCAGACCATCTGATGGATTCCGGCTTTGTTGAAGGCATTAGATCGATGATCAGAAGTAGCAACCATGCACAACCGCCGTCTTACTACAACATCACCCCCGGCACTGATCGGTTTGGGACAACTCATGTTTCTGTCCTAGCGAGCGATGGCTCGGCCGTTTCTGTCACCAGCACCATCAATTACTTGTGAGTACTCCAGTTACACAATGCGATTATCAGATGCTAATATATTGTAGTGTTTGCTTAAATATGTGTTTTTCTGTGTTCAGTTTTGGATCAGGTGTCTATTCTCCTAAAACGGGAGTCATACTAAATAACGAGCTAGCGGATTTCTGCAGAAGAGCCAGTTCTTTCTCTGCAGGTACACTGCTTTCTAGTCAAATAACAATTATTATGATAATAATAACAGTAATAGAGTAATAATAAGTATTGCCTCACACATACTGTACACACCCTGTTAACTCATTTTACTCTGCAAACGATCTGCTCTTTTTGGCTCATTTTGCTTTTACAGTACCTTGCAATAGTATTCATACCCCTTGAACTTTTCTACATTTTGTCACGTTACACCACAAATGTAAATTTACATTTTATTGGGATTGTACTGTATCTGATAGACCAATACAAACTGGCACATAATAGTGAAGTGGACTGAAAATGACAAATGGTTTTCAGAATTTTTTACAAACACAAATCTGAAAAATGTAGCGTGCTTTTGTATTCAGCCCCTTTTACTCTGATACCCCGAACTAAAATCCAGTGGAACCAATCACTTTCAGAAGTCACCTAATTAGTAAATAGAGTCCACCTGTTAGTAATTTAATCTCAGTATAAATACCGCTGTTCTCTGAAGCCCTCAGAGGTTTGTTAAGTGAACAAACAGCATCATGAAGCCCAGGAAACACACCAGACAGGTCAGGGATAAAGTTGTGGGGAAGTTTAAAGCAGGGTTAGGTTACAAAAAAAAAATCCCAAGCTTTGAACATCTCATTGAGCACTGTTTAATCCATCATCTGAAAATGGAAAGAGTATGGCACAACTGCAAACCTACCAAGAACAAGCCATGTGGGGGACACAGCAAACATGTGGAAGAAGTTTCTCTGGTCAGATGAGACCAAAATTTAACTTTTTGGCCTAAATGCAAAACGCTGTGTGTGGCACTAACAGTGTGAAAACTAACACTGTGCAAGGTGGTGGCAGCATCATGTTGTGGGGATGCTTTTTGTCAGCAGTGCCGGGGAAGCTGCTTAGAGTTTGGATAGAGCTAAATACAGGGCAATCGTAGAAGAAAAAAACCTGTTAGAGTCTGCAGAAGACTTGGGCAGAGGTTCACCTTCCAGCAGGACAACAACCCTAAACATAGAGTCAGAGGAATACAATGGAATGGTGTAGATCAAAGCATATTAATGTGTTTGAATGGCCCAGTCGAAGTCCAGACCTAAATCTAATTAAGAATCTGAGGCAAGACTTGAAAATTGCTGTTTACAGACACTAACTCTGACTGAACTTGAGCTATTTTGCAAAAAAGAAAGGGCAAGTACTTCACTATCTAGATGTGCAAAGCTGGTAAAGACCTAAAAGTGAAAGGGCCTACAAAGTATATTGACTTGGGGGGCGAATACAAATGCATGCCTCACTTTTCAGATTTATTTGCAAAATTTATCATTTTCCTTCTATTTTACAATAATGTGCCTTTTTGTGTTGGTCTATCACATAAAACCCCATAAAAATTATTTTATGGTCATGGTTGTAACAGGTACAGTAAAGAGTGAATGAATGCTTTTGCAAGGTACTGTGTATACTGTAGCCCCGTGGTTTCCTGAACAGTTAACCCACACACCATCACTTGGTTGCACTCTTATTTACAACTTTTTATATTTCTTGTAGTAACCAGATTACAGCATTTTGTATTATGCTAGTTATTATTATTTTAATGAATCTGTATCTGGGTGTCTGTAGGTGAACAGCCCCCGTCCTCCATGTCTCCTGTTATCATCCACTCAGAGGACAGAGAGAAAGTTCTTGTTATTGGAGGATCTGGAGGAAGTCAGATTATCACCGGCATGGCCACGGTAAACCATACGCCAAGCTCACACAGACACACACACACACACAGTGCGCATACAAACACTAACTATATATCAACTGCTAATATATTAAATGATTTAGTGTTCTGATCTACTGATAAACTGAAAAGATTTTATAACCAAATGGACTTTATAGGCATTAATCAGCACACAGACAAAGTAAAAGTGTGTGTATAATTCTTAAACATGTATCAACGTTCAATAATGTTTCAATAAAACAATTATAAGTATAAATATAATGTTTTTTATCTTCAATGCAATATCCACACATGGTCCATTCATATATTGCAATATACAGTATTAATACATATAAGCGCTAGTTTTTTATATATAGAAATGTATTATTTAATATATTGCGTACAATATATTGCATATATTTTACATATATATTACAATATTTTTTTTTTTCCGTAAGGGCACAGGCTCAGGAGAGAGAGTGTATGTTTTCGGAAAGTGCATGCACGATTATATACTTGTGTAATTTATTTTATAGTGATTTAATTGAAAAATTCTAAATAAAAGGATGTCTTTATTATGACTCTTTAAGTGACATCATGAGATGTAGCTGATAAATGTTGTAGAATTTTTTATGTTTTTTTTTTTTCATACTTATTCTTTGTTAAATGTTAATTTCTTCTTTTTCAGGCAATAATGAACAAACTGTGGTTTGGGATGAACTTGGAAGATGCCATTAAGGACAAAGTGGTTTATGTCAATGCAGATAATTCTGTGTCATTTGAACATGGGTTTAATGAGGTAGGTATGAGTTCAGAAAAGTTTAAATTCCTACTGTTCCTTTGCGCTGTTGTGCATCCAGCGCTGTGCAAAAGTCTTGAGACATCCCTCATTTCTTCACAATTCGCCTCCAGAGAGACAGACCTTCTTGTATTTTTAATGTAGTCTTGAGGAATTGTTCTTTAGGCTTCCAGAAGGACTTTCAGCAATTTGCCAAAAATCTAATTTCTTATATAAAACATACTGTAGTTTTTAGCACTTTTATAGTTATATTTAATATTATGAACCATCCACAAAATAAATTAATTTCTGTTATCACTTACTTTATAACAGCTATAAACAATCATTTACTCACCAGCCTCTCCATTTTTCCTTTCTTTGAAATTAATACAACTGACTATTACAAGGCACTGCCATGAACTGGAGACTCCTTCCATAAATAAGGGCTTTAATAAACACCTGTGATTTGAATCAAACCAGAAGTTGTGCTGTTATAGAAAATTCATCAGCACTTTCTTACCGATAAAATTCCAGCATTCGAAAGGTAAAAATACAACATAAAAATAAAATACTTTGGAAAATAAAGAAAATTTGAGCTTTTCATGTTCGGCTCTTGTTCAGTGCAAATCTTTCACATATACCTGCAATAAGATACATAAAATAAATGAAGATAATGACACACTATCCTGATTTTGCCTTCTAAAGAAGTGGATGCTGCCTATTTAGAGAGCCATCTCCTGCATGGAATTCTGGAGAAGTGAATATTTTTCCATGTCCAAAATATCCCATTTTGAATATTAGCAAGACGTGCTTAATTGTAATGTAACTGTTTTTTTTACCTAAACACCCATAAATACGATGTTCTGTTTCAATTTTATTTCACCATTGCTGTTCTTTCTCTTTTACAGTCGATGAAGATTGCCATGCAGACTCTCAGACATAGCGTGAAAGACGCCAGATTTTCCTTTAACGTTGTGAACGGCATCATGAAAGAAAACGGCTGCATCACTGCTGTCTCTGATAGTAGAAAACACGGAAAAGCATCAGGTTACTGATCACACTGGAGCAGACTCAACTCACACCTTAACATTACCTTAACAGCTCTTTAGTGTTACTGTAGATCTAGATTACAGTATACCAGGCCTATATTATAAGCTGCTCTGTAATGTACTGTAAATTTCTGCCCAACGCTTATTCACTATAATGGACAATTGAATACAATGTAGCAGACTAATACAGGGAACCGAGTTGAGATTTTACTGGAACATAATATGGCACAGATCTTTTACATGAATTTTCATTTAATCAGGAAATCAATCATGACTATCCAGTTGTAACAGAAAACTTGTGATCCTTGTGCTTGAGACAGGAATCCAGTACAAATCTAGGTTGTACAGTAAGCGGGGCATTAATCAAATGCACTTGGTAACTCCAGGAGACAAAAAAGATCAAAAGATGAAATACAGTCACTGCAATATCCAGAAGATAATCACACTAAGAGTTGGCAAGACTCTGTAATGCTTGTTAGTTAGACGTTACACTGTAAAAAAGTAAAGCTCTTGCTGTATGTACTTCAAAACTCAGGAGAGGGGGCATGTTGCTGGCCCATGGGGGTGTTCTTTGGTTTACGTATATCACACTAATACATTAGAACAGTAACACAGGGTAAAAATGACATGTTAATGCATAGTACCTAGAATCTCCGAGCTGCCAGCTGTTGCTATAGGAACAACTGGCTGTTTTATAACACAATAAAACAAGGTTTTCTTGCTTTTGTGAAACAACAACAAAAAAAAAACTTGGATCTGCATTTTCCAAGCACAAAAAGCATGAGTGTAGCTAGGAATTCCAGACTTTCCAAAAAAATATATTTCTCTTGGCACCAAACCAAAATTTTATATTGAGGTTTTATACATTAAATGCCGTATTTAAATACTGTACTTGAACTTGAAAGTTCTTCAGGAAGCCTCAAGACTACATTACGACTGGTTATTTGGAAACAAAATATAAAGAACTATGTAGTGGCACAAGACTTTTACATAGCACTGCATTTCCAACAAAAAAAATGCCTGGAATTTCCTTGAGAGTTTCCCGTTGTCAGTCCAGTAACAGACTAGACGTATGTAAATTTCATAAAGAACTAGTCTAAAAATCAAGCAGCAGTTTCTGTTCAGTTTAGTTCTCAACTAATATACATTAATCATACAGACCTGATTGGAAATTTTAACAATTTTACACAAAAGAAAGTTTACTATGAAAAGCTGAGAAATCGCACAGAGGAGTAAATAAACCCAACTGAGCCAAAGTAGCAGACTGTGCCTTAAGTAAATGTGATATTATTTAGACTATTTCAAGTATCGTTATCCTTAGTTTGATATTTTACAACTGTTTTGTATATTTTTATGTAATAGTAATGTAACCTTATAGTTTTTGTACTGATTTTTACACTTACTATATAGTGTGTTTTTTTTTGCCATTTAGCAGGACACATTATTCATATCTTAATCTTTTTTGTGTGTGTGTGTGTCCAATTACATCAATGTTAATCTTGACTTAAAATAGCATTAATGACCCAACAGGACCAATAGAGGAAAAGGAATAGAGCATAAATAATGAGAACCAGTAATGAATACCAGCACTAAAATTGTTACAACCATTGTTTTATTGTAGGTTATATCTGTAATGACTTAAGTGGCATACACTGATCAGCCATAATATTAAAACCCAACACATTATACTTAATATTCCCTCAGGGCATGACTTCACAAGCCCCCTGGAGGTGTGCTTTGGTGTCTGGCACCAGGAAGTAGGCAGTGAGCTAAACTTTGGTCCCCACAGGTATGGGTGACCCCTGGGTGCCCATGATGTTGTCCTCAGTTTACTGATGTATAATGGATAATCAGCATTATTCAATTAACCTGGCACTGGTGTTAATATTATGGCTGATTGGTGTACGTGTGTGTTGTGTAACAGTATATGGAACAATCTGCAGACATACGTGTGTGTGTGTTTTTAGATGTGTAATAAAATTACCATTTTTAAAACCTGTTTTGTGCATCACATAATCTGCTTATAAATACTTTTTACAAATCTGAGATAGAAGTTAATCTGTCTTAATTATTACAGGTTATAGCCAGAGGTGGAAGGTAACTGAGTACATTTATTTTGTTAGTGTACTTAAATGAACATTGCACATATCTGTACTTTACTTAAGTAGTTTTATTTAAGGATATTTCTACTTTAACTCCACTACAGTACAACTCAACTACTTTCAGTACATTTCTGCAAGGCATTTCTGCATGCAATTGTTTTACTATGAAAAAAGCCAGTGTGAGCGAAAACATGCCGTGTACTTTTAATTCTTATGTAAATTCGTAGGTGAGTACTTTTCTTCTTTTATTCAAGTAGACACGTCCTGTAAATAGATGACTTTTACTTGAGTAATATTTTACCTGGGATAGCTTTACATTTACTCAAATAGTGTCTTTTTGTACTTTGCCCACCATTGGTTATACTGTAACATTCATTTTATCTTTAATATGTTAAGTCACATGCTAAGACATGATTCAGATGTCTGGTTTAAACTTAGGGTTTACAGTCTGCAACATCATTAAGTCTTAACATCGTTAAGTATGATGTCAGTCTCCTTAAGGTCACATGACAGTCTGATCATTTTAATATTACTAAAGCTACAAAATCTAAACAGATAATAAGACAATCACAGATAAATAAAGAGGAACAAAAGGAGGCTTGTCAGTATCCTGCAGCGTATCCTCCTTTTCGAGGGTCAGATTCAGCGTATAGACCGTCTTTCTTTTGCAGGATCCCCTGAACCACAGCACCCATTGAGGTCAACTTCTCAATCACATGATTTTTCTTAACAAGCCCATCCGTTACAGCCTGTACACGAAGACACAATTATGCACACTGAATATAGTGTTTACATATAAACAAGAAGGAAGGTCATTTATCAAGACATATACAGTGGGGGAAATAAGTATTTGATCCCCTACAGATTTTCTAAGTTTGCCCACTTACAAAGAAATGAAGGGTCTATAATTTTTATCATAGGTTTATGGTAAAGGATTGAGAGAGAATATCAACCAAAAATCCAGAAAAAGCACATGATACAAATGCCTTTCCTCATCCAGCCTGATCATTAGGGATAAACATATAAAGCTTATAAATGTATACATTTATAAATCTATGCATTTGTTAAAAAAAATATATATATATATACCCAGCTTTTTTTTTTCTGTAAAGCTGCTTTGTGACAATCTAATTCAATTAAATTCAATTCCAGCATGACAATACCCTTGATCACAAAGCAAAGTCTATGGGGCCAAGACATGAAATAAATGAAGTGGAATGCTGACTGCATAACCGGATTCCTCATTTTTTGGCTTTACTCTACATTGTGCTTCATTGGCTTTACTTTGTAGATGAATGTGGTTGCCCATGATCCTGTCACCAGTTTATTGGTATATAATTAATAATCAATGGTATATAATTCAGCTGGCGTTGGTGTTAATGTCATGGTTAATCAGTGGATGAGAATGACGACCCAGTGTCCAAATACTTTTACTAATCTTGTATGTTGTATGTCATTTAGTCACATTAGGATCTCAAAGTGAACAGCTTCTAGAAAGCCATCAGTTTCTTTATTTAATTGCGATTTTGAATTATTTTTGGTTTCTCTCTGGTAGTAATAAAAATCACACTGTAAATTATATTTATAATGTTTATAATGCTTATTCATATTGTTATACATGTATCTGGTGTGACCTTTCTGAAATGTCCATTTCCGTAGTGTAAATGTATAGACAGGGGAAATACAGTTCATTAGTGCTAGTAATTAATGTCTGATTTCACTCACTGTATCAAACCCTGGCTCTACCACAGTGACGTTTGGGCTGAGTTGATGATGAAGTCTGGGATCGGAAATGGCTTTCTTCAGATCATATTTGAAGAACAAGGAGTTTAAAATGACCTAAAAAAAAAAGCAAATGTGTCACTTTACATAAATAAATAAATAAATAAATATCAGTTTAACTGTAAAATTGATAAGTTTTTACAGTTTTAGCCCCTTCCTTACTTCTTTCCTTCTCTCTTTACTTCCTTACGTATTAGCTTACTTCCAAAACAACTTACCTTAGCAATTGATGTTGTTATTTTTGTCCCTCCTGATCCCCCAACTACCAGTTTAACCTTTTTATTTTTATCCAACAGGATTGCTGGGCACATAGACGACATGGGCCGCTTATCTAGAAATAAACATCATATGCAATAAGAAAAAAATATACGGACAATTTTACGTATTCTTCATTTGTTCATGTCAGGTTTACTGAAGTACTATAACATCTCAAAAGTAAAATATCATTAAATATAATTCGATGAATATTCCACACTTAGTAAGGCGATCTTAAGAGGAAAGTCTACTTACATGGTACGATGAAGTTATTAGGTGAAGGTGGAACACCGAATCCATTGACTATCAGAGGAGAACTGAAATCATCCATTTCATTATTTAGCAACACTCCAGTAGATGGGGACATGACCTTGGAGCCAAAACTATGAAAACAAGAAGGAGAATACAGAATCTATTGTGATTTTTATTATTATAATTATTATTGCAAAAATACATATTTTATAAAATATGAATATGAACAAAAACAACCAAAGATAGAATTTAGATTCTATCTTAATAGATAGATAGATAGATAGATAGATAGATAGATAGATAGATAGAATGGTGCATTCTGACCACTTACTACTGATTAATGGTGCTGGTTGCAGCGACAGCATTTCCAACAGCGTCCACTACAGAAATATGAGACGTCCCATGATTTTCCGGGAGAAAATATTGGGGTTCGTAATAACTCTCGTTATGTGTTGTGTTGTCTGTGATTTTCTGCCGGATTGAATCTGCAAAGCTTTTAGATGTGATGGTCTGGATAAACTGGGAACATAATGCGATAAAGTAAATAAAGCATATGACTACAACATTCACCCTTACTTCACTACCTATTAGTAATTCTGTTAGAGTGGCTCAAATTTTAAGATTTTTTTGTCAGTATATATATATATATATATATATACTATATATACTATATATCATAGTTAAATACACACAAGGCATTTCGAATGTTGTTATTCCAAGAGAGCTTCTGTCATAACTCACGTCAGTGATATTTAGAAATTCGGGGTCTCCCAGAACACTGCGTTTAGCATATGCAAATTTGAAAGCCTCCACTATACGATGATATGTGAGAATTTTCTTCTCCGTGTTGGAAACACTGTCTTCGTTGAGGTTATAACCTGTAGAGGGAATAAAGACTGATCAAAACACACAAACACTGATCTAGAGGTGCGCATGGTATTCTGTTGAAGCCAACGAAAATGTCACCGGATTATATAGTGTCTATTTTCATGCAGATGAACATGGTCATACATGTACTGTACGAGCACAGGATCTTAATATAGTTGTTACTAAATGTCTTGATATTGTTTTTATTGCTTATATTTATGGTCCAGGAATGACCATGGGAGTGGGTAAGGTGGAGAAAATCAGTAAAAGTAATATTTTCATGATTGTGATTCAAGTGGCTGCTTTTGTCAGAGAGATGAGTTCTCACCGTTCAGGATGTTGAGGATGAGGGTGAGAACGGGGCCACTGGATGGAGCGTTTGGCACAAACATTGTAAATTCACCCACTGGTACTTCCAGAGGATTTTCATTCAACACTGGTGTGTAATTCAGTAAATCTTCAATTGTTATAATGCCCCCTAAACAGACACACACACAATATCAGACATAAATTTCATTTATTTATAATCTTCAAAAAGCTGAAAGGTGACAAATTAAAGGAGGAATCCAGCTGTTGCTTCCTGTTGTGGTGTCAGGCTTTACAGAAACCTACCTTTATTCCTAATGTCCTTAACAAGATTTTCTGCGATTGTCCCATTGTAAAAAGCCTCTGCCCCTTCCTCTGCAATCTGCTGATAGGTTTCTGCCAGCTTATGGAAGGTGATAGTGTCATTTTCCTTTAAAATACCTCCATTTTTATTGCAGAACACAGAACTGAAACCCAAAACCGTGTTTTGTTACGCAAAACACAGAACTGAGACGCAAAACACAGAACTGAGAAACATAACATGGAACTGAGACAGAAAATAGAACTAATACACAAAAGATCAAATTGAACCATAACAGTAAAACATGCAGTTGGAGGTCAGTAAGGAAACATAAAGATGAAACAGAAAACAATACTTGTGTATCTGGTGATCATCAGTAGACACTTACCATAAATTCATGTCATTGAGAATAATGCTGCTCCTTTCGTTAATGGCTCCAGCGAGAGCTTTACCTACAGGAAATCCAGTCTTTGCGAGTTCGATGCTCGGTGTGAACAGGTCTTTCCAGGCCAGCTTTCCATGCCGCTGATGAGCCAGCTCATATCCTCGAAGTTCACCAGGAACGGCGATGGAAAGGCCGCCTAATCACACAGAAACTTTACCAGAAACTTTTTACATTTATTATTATTATTATTATTATTATTATTATTATTGACTCCAAACATTTCCCTCCTACTTTGTCCTATTAAACTTGTGATGAGCCCAGTCTGTTAGCTAAATCCTGATCCTCAAGACTACAGTACGTAGGTCCTGAATTACATAAAAACTTTATGAATACCTTTCTGAGAAAGATCGGTGCTGTTCCCGAACATGTCCCGAGAAGAGTTAGCCGGTGCTATTTCACGAGCATCAATCGTTTCCACTCGTTCTATTAGAAAACAGAAAATTCATGAAAGAGTCAGATTTCTGCAAGATTCTGAAAAATCCAGTTTACATGAAAATGGATTGCCAAAAATGTAAAAAAAAATATATATATATGTTTTTAAAGGTTCATGTTATGGTGATTTCCTTTTGATTTTATAATTGTTGCATATTCATATAGTACTGTGCAAAAGTTTTGAACCCCACTCCTTTCTTTATGTTAAATTTAATTAAATTAAATTAAAGAAATGGGAAGAAATGTTTTTACTGCGACAGGCTGCACATTGCCTAAAGACACAGTATATAAACTAGTTGTTTATGTAAGAACCTCAGCACCTTATTTCCCCTCTCGTCTGTTCCAACCACTCTTCAACCACTCAACCACTCAACCATTCTTCATCAGCAGTATACTAATCACTGGCCTGATCATCATCATCATCATCATCTGCACCTGTTTTTCACTGGAGAAACATATGTTTTTTTATGCTTGAATGGTTCATAAGTCACTGTGTGGCTTAAGAAACAAAAATCATTTCACTGAAACTGGTGGGAGTGGACTGAGAAAGGGCAAAAAACTTAGCAAAAATGAGGTGCAAGAGGTTCATCAGGAAGTCCGGAGAATTATTCCTCAAGACTACATAAAAATACAAGAAAGTCTGTCTATTTGGAAGCATAATAAAAAGAAATGTATAATGAGGGGTGGCTCGTGACTTTTGTACAGTACTGTAATGTACAGTATGTCATAGTGAAATAGATATTTAAGCTATAACAATTTGTGATCAAATGCTAGCTGTATGTTTTCTGTTCATCAATGTTTCTCCAGACTCCTGACCCTCGCTGTTTATTCAGCCTTCTTTATATCTTACAATCAAGCAATATTCATATATGACTGTTACATAAGCGTAGGACATACAACATTCACATACACAGCCAAACTCTTCAAGGTGTGGAAAAGTGCACTTTCTGTGATATGAGCTTCACAAATCTAGCTTGAGGGTAGATGAAAATTAATGATTTAAACATGAGAAGATCACAAAATTTTACAATAATTTTACTGATGAAATGATGGCAACTAAACCTAACTAAATATAATAGGAGCAATCATTTACACTAAATGTGTGGGGTTATCTCTGATAAAATCTTCTTGTTATTGTATATTACACTGCAGCAATGTTAAATTCTCTATTCTGCTTGGTGTTGATCAATTTTCTATTACAGCAGTTCTGACAGAAGATCAAGCAGCAAATCACATCCATATGGTCTTTTTAAAACTTCCTTGTTGTTATAATAACAGCACATCTGGAAAGGCTTTCGGATTTTGCTCTTTCACCTACGAGTGCATTAGTGAGGTCAGACACTGATGTTGTTTAAGGGGATCTGGGGTGCAGCCTGAATTTCACTTTATCTCAAAGGTCCAGTTGAGTGGGGTTTGTCAGGGGTCTGTGCAGGACACTCGAGTTCTTCTACTCGAACCTTAGCAGAATAATGTGCAGAATGTACAATATATAGAGGTATGAGAGGGTGAAGATATGGTGGGTAGGTCTGACAGCATCAGCATAAGTAAAACATGAGTCTGAAGTATGAAATGAAATGATGTGTGTGTCAGCAGCAGTGTTATTATTGTTCCTGTTTGAAAGAGTCACAGTTGTGTGTTAAACAGCCCCTATAATGCTTTTTCAAATATCAAAAATCTTTCATGCAGTGTGTCATGTAGCTGTATGTGAACATAAACTATCTGCACTATCTGTGATGCTGACAGTGCACGA
>JAQMYJ010000009.1:21128500-21145627 GCA_030014305.1 Clarias laeviceps
GCACAAATCTGTGTCTAAAACTCCTGATTTTAAGAAATGAGTTTTCACTCCAAATATTGACTGTTTATTTTATTACTCTTTATTGCTCTATATAGAAGTTTCTTTTATGCAGAAATGTTTTAAAAAGCATCTTTTGCTTATGCCATAATTTTGTATGCACCCAAGACTTTTGCACAGAACTATAAGTAAAATAGTTGTTACTGTAAGTTTTACTGAGCTTGCTGGAGAATATAAGTTCCTCTGGTAACTTTGTCACACTCACTCCTTTCTATTTTTATGCAAATCCCAGGAGCGTAACATTAGGTTTTTTGTTTCCATCTAAAAACTGGTCTGTCTTGTACTATTTTTTTTTCTTTACAGCCATACATACAGTATATTCTCCTGTAATGTTATTTATTCATTAATTTTCAAGGTATATATGGAAATACTGAATGATTTTGTATACTGTATATACAGTATATAACAAAATTGGTACAGTATATAATATGGTGCTTTTGCACAGTACTGGACACACTCAAGCACACACTCACAGACATATACATTTAAAAGTCTGTGTGTGTATGAGGTGCCAACCTATCGCAGGGCACAAGCATAACCACTCATACAATGAATTTGTTGACAGCTTTAGAGGCTGCTTTAATGAGTTCCACCCTGGGATGTGCTGAAAGAAAATATGCACACTAATGTGTAAAGTCAAAGCGTGTCTGAGAGCGTACCTTCCTTGCAGTCATGCATGTTGGTGTGCAAGATGAATCCGCTGTGGCATTGACAAGTGTAACTCCCGTACGTGTTCACACACTCATGCTGGCATCCACCATTCTGCCGAGAGCACTCATCCACGTCTACAGAGGAATTCATAAACATGGTGGTGTACTCACTAATATATAATTTTACATGATTATATTATTGATTATTATTTTCCCTTATCCATCTCTCTGTCTGTCTTAGTTAGTTAAATGAGTATTTACCCATATATTGTTTAGTTTGATTATTCTGTCTATTAATATTCAGTGTTTCAGTGGGTTTTTGCTGTGCATCTCATTATCCTGTTTAGTTTATGGTGTTTGTCAGTGGTAGCCCTAATTGGTTTCTGGATGTGTTTGCTCTGTGAGCTTGCATTACAGTTTTTCTCAACTGCTTTCAGTCATTTCTCACAACAGAACTGCATTTCTCGAAACTACTCGTTCCACCGTCAGATCCCGTCGTCAGTTTTTCACATCATATCAGCAATGTCTTGTTGTTTTCAGCAAATTGCAATTGCTTTTGGACAATAGGCGAAATGGTTCTGTACATCTGTCAGCTGTTTTTGACGATTCTTGTTGCTTTTGTCCTGCTATGCTAAATAACTTGTCCTGGTTCTCAGCTGAAATGTCACAACAACCAAACCAAAAGTCTTTTTTTCAGGTTGGATGTCTGTACTATCAAAATGAGTGAACAATTGTATGTCTGTACAGATTTCTACAAATTGTGAGTAGATGTTTGCTAAGAAATATGTTCAGAATTGAGAGATTGACAGAGTGAAATAGCTACGACTCCAGTTTGTACGAGTATGTTGTATACCCACTATACGGTAAGAGTAACTTCTACACATTTGATATTGGTGGAACTTCATAGATCTTTACATTTGATGAAGCTGTAAACAATGAAGACAAATACTGTAATTTATGCACACTGTGGGTTTTCTGGTATATAGTGCATAATGGAAATGGAATCAAGAGAACCACCTCACAACTTCATATACTTGAATGAGGCTAGCTTCAACCTGGCCAAAGCCAGAAGGCGTGGTAGAAAGCTACTGTTGATGTCCCAGGCCAACGGGGAGGAAACATCACTATGTGGGCTGCTATTTCAGACCAAGGTGTGCTAGCTCATATTCCTATTATGGGACCGTACAACACACAGCATCTCCTTACATTCTTAGACAATCTCTATAGAAATGTCATTCCTGAAGATGAGAGGGACCTCAATCGAGATGATCTACCAAAGTATGTAGTAATTTGTGATAATGTCAGTATCCATCACTCTGACAACATCAGAAAGTGGTTTGTCCACCACCGCAGGATGCTGATTGAATTCCTTCCACCCTACTCCCCATTCCTGAACCCAATTGAAGAGTTTTTCTTGGTTGGAAGGTTTATGATCATCAGCCACATACGCGGATGACACTGCTGGCTGCCATGGATGCAGCATGTGAGGACATCTCAGCAGATGCATGCAGAGGCTGGATTAGGCACTCAAGAAGATTCTTTCCACTGTGCATAGCGAGGGAAAATATATATTGTGATGTGGATGAGAATCTGTGGCCCAACACACAGGACCGACATGACGCATAGGAAAACTGCCACGTAATTTCACCTTTACTTTCTGTTGTACATGTATAGTTTTTCCCACTTTGTCTTTTTCATGTTTCCATTTGTCAGTAAATAGCCTATGTATAGTTTCCTTTGTTTTCTGTATGTAAGTACCACTATTGACAGTTCAGTAAAAATGTGAATACAGTCTGATCTTTTGTTTCGATTCTTCCATATACTGTTATGTGGGTCGATGTTGATTGGTTAGATGAGATTAGATGGAATCATTCAGAACAATTATCTATTCTTATCATGTAAATTACTGGTTAATGCACAATGTTTGCAAGATTAACTTCTTTTTTTTACCGGAGGGACACTGTAAATTATGACACACACCAGTACGGTAATTTAGTGGTTTCTAGTCATCAAAACCTGAGTTGAGTATAATTTAAATAATCAAAAAAACTGAATATGATGTTCTACTGACAACATGACTAATAATTTTGCCTGTCATTGTTGAAAAAATGACATGGGATTCTGCTGCCTCTGACACAATGATTGATGAAAAAACACGCTTTTGCACGATAGACAAAGCATTTTGAGCAGGTGACGCACTTTTTCCGGTTATCCACTATGTTGTGCAGTTTGTACGTGTTGTTTTGAGAAATGCACTTAGAGATCTGCAAACTTCAATTCTGATCTGAGAAAGGACTGAAAGCAGTTGAGAAAAACTGTAACTTTAGTCATAGTTTTCATGTTGCTGTTGGTATTTCATGTGTGTGTCTTCACTTCCATCCTGCTTCAGCTCATCAGATGAATGGATGGGTGGATGGAAAGATGGATGAATGGATAGATGGATAGATGGATGAATGGATGGATGGATAGATGGACAGATAGACTAATGGATAGATGAATAGATCACTGGATAAATCAATAAATGGATACAGTGATGAAGATGGATGGATGGATGGATGGTTTAATGGATGAATGTAAAGATAGATTGATAGATGGATGATAAATACATGAATAGATTGATAAATTAATGGATATATAGATGGATATATTGATGGATGGATGGATAAATGGATAGGTGAATAGATCACTGGATAGATCAATAGATGGATAGAGGGATGGATGGATGGATGGAAGGACAGATAGACTAATGGATAGATGAATAGATCACTGGATAGATCAAAAGATGGATAGAGTGATCGATTGATGGATGGATGGATTGATTGATGGATAATAGATGGATTGATGGATGGATAGATGGATAGATGAATGGATTAAGTGATAGATGGACATATAGATCAATAAATAGAAGGATAGATAGGTCAAGAGATCGATGGATCACCAGAGAAGAAGGTCGCTGTGAAGCCCCTGCGCGACACGGTGTTGTCGGATTTAAACTCCACGTACAGGATGTTGGAGTCGGAGGTGATCGGCTCTGGCGTTGTCGCGCCGCAGAATCTCCCATGGAGCCTGGAGTCACTGCGAACTTCCACATAATCATATTTACACACCTAAAAATCATCCAGAGGGAGAGCATGAAATATTTTACTGCAATGTTTTCTCACATGATTTCTAATTTACATAAGATAATGACATATTAAAAAAGTAAAGACAGAAATTAAAACACACGGATATATGGATAAATAAATACATAATAAATTATAAATCATTAATATTATCACAACAATTTTAATGCAGTGTTAAATGTTGCATTTGTTTCAGCAAGTGTTAAAGCTTTAAGCTTGAAAATTATGGACACACACACACACACACACACACACACTGACATCATTCCCCTCTATGTCGAAGTTGTGGAACTGCAGTGTGATGGTGTAGTGTTGAGGAGCGATGAGCTGCCACACACAGTGTTTATTATGGGGATACTCATGAGGCCAGCCGGGACTGAACACGGTCCCATTTAATGCAGTGAGGAAACCTCCACACGCAGCTGCTAAACACACACACATAGAATTAATCTTAAAAGAGATGGAAAACAAAGCCAGATCAAATTTTGAAATACCTAACTCTGTGTTATGCCCTCACCCTCACAGCTGTGTCGGTCCGTGGCAAGTTCATATCCTGGGTCACATGCACACCGATAACTACCCAGCGTATTGATACACCTCTGAACACACTGACCGTTATCAGGTCTGGAACACTCATCCACCTCTACAGAGAAAATGTCATCATACATGATTAAAAATAGTGTAGATCATCGTGCACCAACAGTAGACCCTTAACCTAGTTCAGGTTTAAACTTCACTGTATTCATTTGCATCCTGCATCAGGATCATCCTCATAGATAGATAGATGGATAGATGGCTGGATAGGTTGATGGATAAGTTGATGGATGGATGTATAGATAGATTGATAGATGGATGGATGGATGGATACATGAATAGACTGATACAGTAAACGAATGGTTAGATAGATGAATAGATGAAATGTGGTCAGAAATAATCATAAATTACCATAATTACCATAACTTAAACACTTGATGAAGTTGCATTGTTAAAAACAACAGCTATGTTAAATAGTAAAAGTACTGTAAGTGCATTTCCACACACAATACGAAATAAGCAAACCACTTGTAAGTGAGACTAATCCGACAAAAATCAGGTTACAAAATGGCTAGCGAGCATAAAGATGGACTTTGGAGTCTGATGAGTCGAAAGTCAACAGCAATGTTATGTGGCAATAAAACAAAGTCAGCTGATGACCTGAATGTGCTAAATGACCAGTTTACCACATCTATAGAGTTTTTCTTCCCTTATGGCACGGCCATATTCCAGGACTCACATTGTGAAAGAGTGGTTCTGGGAGCACAAGGAATCATTTTCACTAATGACCTGGACATCACATTGTATGTCGTTATTAAAACCAAAATCACTTTCACTTGCAATGAAATCTAATTTAATTGTTCTCACACAGTTCGCAAATTTTGTATTTTTCATTATTGATTTTTTTTCTTTGCTTATTGCAGCAAAGATAATAATAACATTTAATTAAAAATCATATATTTTTTTTAAATATTCATGAGTAGTCTCCCTATTATATACAGCTGTTAAATGAAAAACACTTTTATGTCTTCATAAAACTTTGCCTTGATAAAGATTTTGACCAATTACAGAAATTGTGTTTATTAAACATTTCAAATCAGTGATGGACAGTGTTAAATAAAAACTTTAATTTTCACACAGTTTTCTGTGAATTATTTCAGACAGGATGGCAGGATGACCTGTCTGATAAACACAATGCATTCTATATGTCTTTAGTTTTGGAAGTGAAGAGCTCTAGAGTTTCCTTGACTGACATACTGTAAAACCTCTATTTATTACTATTTAAGCCCTTCATAGTCTTGCTTCTGGCAATTATTCTTAGGTTGGAATCAGACTGCACACCAACCAACCTCACTAACGTTCTTGTAGCTGAATGAGCACAAATCCCTACAGGCACATTTCAAAACTTAGTGGAAAGCGTTCCTAGAAAAGTGGAGATTATTATAATAGCAAAGTAGGAATGTTCGTATGTTGGTACAGTATAATGGCAACATTTGATCATATACTACTTATACTCTTATATACACTTACTGTATACTGTACACCTATATGTATGGTAATAGATAAACTTATCCAACCAAACAAACATATGAAATATATAAATATATAAATAAACTACTAGTGTTTAGATACTGTCTATACAAAAAAATCCAATAAATATACAAAGATTAAGGAATTTTAATGATTCATAGTGGGTAGGATAAAAAAAAATACCTTTAAAGAAGTTTGCAGCAAATCCACCTTTATTAATAGAACCATCTGAAACAAACTTTATCCAGAGTTGGTTGGAGCTGCTTTTAAAGTCTGGGGGATTTTGACTGCCGCAGAATCGTCCAAGGAGCGGGTCACTCTCCGAGCTACCATCACGCACTTCAACATAATCATATGCACACCTGTCGTGTCTCTCCAGCTAGGCAACGGAAACAAAATGACAATTTGAATCCATGTAAAACTGTACAATTATACATTTAGTCAAAGACAGATAACAGGAAAGAAATATGATCTTTGTTGGAGCTAACATTCCTGTCTTACATCATCATGTATGGCGTCGAAAGGTTACATACCTCAGAACAGTCACAGTGTATACAGCAGCAGGTATTTACATAATGATAAATATTTTATGAACGGTTTTCTCACCTCAAATGCCTGGAAGCAAAGTGCCACCTGAAACCCTTCAGTCACTGTCACCTTCCACACACACACTTTACTGGGCTGATAATCATCAGGGTAGTTAGGTGACTGAATCTGTCCACTGTCAACTTCCACTTCCCCACCACACACTGCTGCAGATAATAACACGTAAATCAAATGCACACACTGTTCCCTGTACGAACGTGTACAAACCAAAAGAACAAGGAATAAATATGTGGAATTAAAGACTATAAGTGAAACTGAATGAAATGGAATTCCAAGATCATAGAACTCAGGGGATTACAGAAGGTGGTGAATCACAACTCAACAACGATAAGGTACCATAGGCATTCTGTTATACATTATATGGGATAAGGATTTCCTGCTCAGAGAGTTGTGGGTGTGAACATCCTGTTAAGTCAATTTGGGTAAAAGCATCACATGAATGATTTCAATGTAAATGATACAATATAAATGTAATGCTGTCCTGCCAGTTGGTGAAGTTTGGTAAGTCTTGGTCTCACCTGGATGACCTGAATAAAGAGAGGGGTAGTTCCATGTAATGAGTTCATTTGTAAAGTTGGCACATTGATATTAATGTTGTATGGCATATACAATGTGGGTGCAATGAAATGACCATCAAGGCTATTGAATGGGGCATTAGGTTACTGACTTTAAGGTTGGGAGTTCAAGCCCCACCATTAGTAAGTTTTGTCTGACTTGGACAGTATAATATAAATCTTCTTCCATATCTTTGTACTCTATGTATTGCTCTATTAACTTCTGGTTCAATCTCATTCTTCTAACCAAATACCCTTTAATGGATCCTGATATTGGGTTGCAGTATCTACCTCGGACTGAATTCTACAATGTTAGGACCTGAGGTTTCTTAGGGAGACCTAGGACAATGGCCTAGTGTGTCTGTTTATACTAGCAATATACAATTTATACTCTGGAAACCTGGAAGCCAGCTGTGGATATCCAGGATAAATCCTGTTGTGCCAAAATGTTTCACATCACCACAGATTGGTTAATGTCTTCATTTTGGTGGTGACAGTAAATTGGTGCAAATGAAGAAAATTATTTTGCTTCTAAATAGTTACTATGACTTGCATTTTTGAGGCAAGTGTGTGATGCATTTAGCTAAACACACTGTACTTGTTCAGAAATCAAATAAATGTACCTTCATACATGGCAGAGAATCCTTTTCCTACCCAGTTACTGCTGCTGTGAAATTCAATCCACAAACGACTGTTGGTGGAAACAAGAGACTCTGGTACCTGATCTCCACAAAAGCGACCTGAATACAAAAATATAAAACTAAGCATTTTAGACTAAAAACAAGAACAAAAATGATTTCAAAAACTAACTTCCCTACTGCTTCAATATCTGCTGTGCATCTCAGAAATGTTCAGCTGAATAGTTATTTTAGCTTAATTTTATCTACAAATCTATCTTTAGCTAAAATCTAAAATTACCCTGACTTTTACATTGTACAGTTACCAACAGTAGTTTAGTGCTATACAGTATGTCGAGCTGAAGATGTGAAAAAAAAAAGGTTAGTGATCACGTAGCATGTTCAAGTTTCATAATAGCTAATCACATTTAACTTGAAATCATGCATGTGATTGGCATGTGTCTCAACACATTTTGTAGATGTGTGTTAAGAGCATGCATGTATGTTATCACAGTTTTAAGAGTTTGATTATTAAGGAAAAGCTGCAAGGATTACAGTAAGGTGAAATACCAATTAACGGAGATTTCCTCCAGTATCCATCTCGTACCTCGACATAATCATACCGGCAAAGATTACTTTGGTAGAGCTCCATGGAGGTGAAGTTAAGGATGATCTAAGAGAGACAATGAGACAACAGGGACAAAAAAAGAGAAACTGGAGGAATTTAGAGATTAAGAACAGAAAGTATGAGGCTTTTGTTATGCAGTTCTTATGAAATGAGCAACTACCACTTCATGAAAATGTTAATATTTCACTATTTTCACAATGCTAAATTATAGGTATATAGGAATTTACACACATGGAGAACATGTTGTAGAAAAGTCTCTTACAAAATTTTACATATACTGTATTTTAATTACATCATCTCTTACGTGTGACTGAACACATTTGCATCAAATGGTCTTTATGAGCATTTCATATTTTGTCAAAATGTTGGTGTCCACCTATTGAACAAAAACAAAATAAGGCTAAAAACTCGCTCACTCACCGTTTATAACGCTTTTTCCTGAATTCACGGCCGCGGGGGGCCTGGAGCCTATCCCAGGAGACTTAGGGCATGAGGCGGGGTACACCCTGGACAGTGTGCCAATCCATTACAGGGCCCACACTCATTAGCCTAATCTGCCAATTAGCCTAATCTGCATATTTTTGGACTGTGGGAGGAAACCAGAGTACCCGGAGGAAACTTAACAAGCACAGGGAGAACATACAAACTCTATACACACAGAGACGGGAATCGAGCCTGGACCCTGGAGGTACAAGGCGATAGTGCTAACCACTACATCACCTGTACTGACATAATTATGTTCTGGTTCACCTCCTTTCTAATCTTTCCAATAGGCAACAACAATACTGCTGCTCATCACACAATCATGCCTGTGTGTTTTACCTTCTCTCCAGGTGTAACAGAGATGCTCCATATGCAGTGCGTATAAGCAGCATATTCGTTCGGAAATCCTGGCGAAGAGAAATTTCCAGAGCTGTCCTGCAGACTCTCGCCACACTCTGCTCACAAAACATAATTATTTCATATTTATCAGCAAATGAAAGTCATCACTGTTTTATTCATTCCCATGGCATAATTGTATAAAGTGCTATAGGGGGGGGGGGGGGATCAGTATAAAGACATTACAGTGTTCAATGACAAAACTTTTTTTCATTATATATTCTTCTTTTAGAAGCTTTGCACTACCGCTAGCACTGGTTTTACTGCATCTGGGAGCTAAGATGAACTCACTCACACAGTCACTCATCGTCTATACTGCTTCATCCTGCAGGATACACCCCGAATGGGGTGCCAATCTATTGCAGCACACATACACACTCTCACATGCTCATTCACATACTCTGGGCAATTTGGGAACTAGCCTAAGTATTAGCCTTATCTACAAGTCTTTGGACTGTGGGAGGAAACCAGAGTAATCAGAGGAAAATCAACAAGTACAGGGAGAATATGCAAACTCCATGCACACAGACCCCAAGGCAGAGATCTAACCCAGACACTGGAGGTGTAAGGCGACCACCACACCATGTTTCGTCTGATCCTCCAGCGCTGCTCGGCTGGTCCCACCATCTCTCAGAGATTAAGAAAGTTGTGCATCTAGGCTCTGGCGCCTAGGTGGTGGAATGAACTTCCTCTAGATGTCCACACAGCTGAGTCTCTGCCATCGCCCCCATACCCACACACCCCCCACCCACCACACACACACAAAAAAAACTTTCACAAAAGGGTTTGACATCATGCTATGATGAACTTAAGTAAATATTAACTCTTAACTACAGTAGTTACTAAGTCTGGTTACATTTGCTATGGTCCATTTTTTAAAAAAGAGATTTATTAACTCTTGTCATAATTTTATGGGACCACAGACATATATCTGGTTGATTAATGCCCAACCTGCACATACCTGTACAATGATACTGTATGTTGTTGCCATCAACCAATGAAGTAAAAACAGGAACTAGTAATTAAGGAGGCTAATGATATATTGTAAACTGATTGTCAACACATAAAACTAATAAAAAAGTACTTTTGTTATTTGTTTTTTTAACACAATATTTCTTGCTTCTTTTAAAGCACTCTTCTGTCTTAACTGTCAAAAATCATCTTCTTATTTTTCAGTCAAACTGTTCATAAAACATATATACTGTTGCAGAGCGATGAGGATACCTACGAACACACATTAAAATCAGCTGATGGTTTTATAACCAATGGTCGAGTTTGCCATGTGGAGGATACCAACAGTGATTATATCAGTTAGTCAGAAAACATTGAAAACTTGACATTGCTTGGCCAAAATACCCCAATGCCAGTAAGAAGTTTACTTTGGAATTGAGAAATCCATTTAGTGCCTTGGCCCGACACAGCTGATGAGAACCATGACATCATGACTAAATGGGATGCCCTTAAGGACATCACTGTTAAAACAACTTTAAAATGTTATGCTCCAAAAAGAACAAGACAAAGGAAGCCTGGAAACCAATACAGGCAAGATGTTGAGCAATAGATCACCAAGGCTCTGGGAGCAGGTCCAGAAAAAATATATAATAGAAAAGATAAGGAGGTCAAAAGGAGTGCCATAAAAGAAAGGATATCTTTTGTAATGAAGTTCAGCCAAAAAAGCAGAAAATGCCACTGGAGGAAGTAAAATGAGTGCTTGTACAGGATCGCTGTCAAAGATAAGAACAGCAAAACCTACACAACAGAATACATGATGGCAGAAAGTTGGGAACAGCATTTCTGTAATGTTCTCAAACACCCTGAAAACCCCCCATCAGTAGATTTTTTTATTGACACTGATATTCCTCCTCCAATTGAAGTAGAACTCCAGAATGCCATTAAATCCATGAAGAGTGGGGAAGGGTTCTGGCTTTGATCTTGTTTATGCCAAGTTCTTGAAAGCCGACCTTAACACTTCAAAAAAGCTGTTCCAGGTGATACTGTTCATCACTGTCAAACTCTCAATAAAAGGCAACCTGAAGATCTGTGAAGATATGTTTCTACATAAAAGTTCTTTCCCAGAGTTTTTATTTCACAACAGATGCATCCATTGACACCAGGCCGAGGCAGAAGCCAGCAAAATTCAGGAAAGTAAGAAGATGCATGGATCAGATTATTTTTTTGCTTGAACATCATTGAGTGGTGTTTGGAATGGAATGAAATTTTGCACTGAACATGACCATCATCAACTAACAGAAAGCTCTTGATAGCCCACATCATTATACCTCATGGAAGATTTTGCAATCATATGAAGCTCACGCTGATTGGAATGTTTTACCAGCAATTTGCATGCAGTGTAATCAGGGACAGTAGAGCCATGATCAGACTGCATGCTTCATGTCCAAAACGCTGGCCTCCCAGGAGCTCCTTTAATGGCCCAAAGTCTTTGAGTGGAAATGGCTTTGAGCGAGGTCTCTCCCAGCCTGTACTGTGCAAGTGGTGTTGGTGGCTGTGGGTGTACAGTTCCCACAGACGGACATATCTCTTCCAAGTTGGCGACAAGTTTTCCGTCGTTTTTAAGGATCGGGCCAGATGTTTATGGGAAGTACTGCAGTGGGCTCTTGGCCACCCCAGCCAAGATCGTAATTTAAAAACTTGATTAAAAATCTTTCAAACGTTTGCACCATTCAGTTTGTTATACTGAGTCTCATCGCCATATTGTTTCTGAAGACTTCTGTTAATGTCAATTTACGCCTTCATTCACAAAAAAATTTATTACAAGTCCTGGTTTGAATTAATTACCTTCATTATTTAGCAATGTAGATTATTTAAGCAAGTATTTATGAATATTTTGTATTTCATAAAACTTTAATAAGGTATTTTCAAGAATATAAGAGATTGAGATTGTCAGGAATTTTATCAGAGTTTGGTATGGCTCATCACAGTTATGGAGAAATTGTAGCCGCCAAAATAAAACCCTGACCGTGGTCAAAATAATTAAATGGACTTTCTAACTAAACAAACATTGTAGCAACTTGTTAGTTATTTCAAAGTGGTAAGTGAACTTGTAGATTCAGCTTCTTTGTAATGACTCGTAAAGTCCATAAATTTGCAGATTTGCCGAATTTGAGCTGGACAATCTGCTAAAATGGTTAAATCCAACCCTGCAAACTATACTAATAAATTGTATGTCCTAAAAATAATAAATAAATTCATACTACACTCTGTATGGTGATATGTATAAACAAAAGAAGGTTTTGTCTATACATTGGTCAGAACTCAATATTATAATGATATCTTTACGTTTCACACATTGGCGGACCCGAAACCAGACTCTTTTGAAAAGTCTAAGAAAATATTCTGTTTGTCTGTCTGTCTGTCTGTCTGTCAAGCCAGATTTTGTCACAGCTTCACACAAAACTGGCTAGACAGAATTTAATGAAACATTGGCAGTTCTTAGGTATTTGCCTGAAGCTAAACCTTCACCATAAATCTACTTTAACAAAAGGTACTAATAAGCTACTTATTATTATTATTACGTAGTAACACAGGTGCGCAGTAGTTCTTGACAAGTCTTGACAGTTAATAGCAAATCTTGAGGTGTTGTAGGTACTTCATAGGTAAATTGCAGACAATCATGTAAGTTTGTAAACAGTTCATAAAATGCAGGGTTTGCAGACAACTCTTACAATTCTTTATAACTTTGATTCTTATACTGTATATATATGTGGTCCATATATACAGTACGGTTCATGTTATGCAGGTTTTTTTTACCAACTGGTTGGTAAAATTATCTACTTTGATGTTTGTATGCCTATAAACCATAACTAAAGAGGGAAAAAAGCTGCTGTTTAGTTACTCCTTGATAGCACTGACAGATTATGGAGATGTTCCTTTAATAAACGTGAAACTCCTGGCGTTGCTTCTGCTCTCTGCCAATCAGAACACAGCTGGAACTAATCAGAAGTAGATTTGTTTCCTAGTGAGTAATGACACACTTACTAGGACACTTGTAGAGCTTTCGTGCTTGACTGATGTCACCTTTGCTCAGTTTCGTCCTCTGACCAATAGTGGGTCTGATTCCATTCACATCATACCGAGGCAGAATCGTATCCAGGAGGGTGCTTCTGTAATACACGTGTAGTGTTTATTAAAAACGAAGGGAAAAAATAATTTCCACAGATCATTTTGACTTTTAGAGATGGCGTGATCATCTATGTACCAATTAATTATCATTAGGACATTTGGAGCAGGACACCTGGATAATCTGATTTGTAGAAGTTTCCTAAAGCTCTTCAAGCCTTTTAATTTATATATGTAATTATATTTATACATTTTGTTATGGTTTACTTTTATTACATAATATTCTTTATTTACACTGCCTGGCCAAAAACAAGTCACACATTCTAATATCTCATTGGACCGCCTTTTGCTTTCATAATGAAATGTGTTCGCCATGCCATGCTTTTGATAAGCTTATGTACTGATAATGGGAGAGTTGGACCACTACGTAAAGTCTTCTCCAGAATATCCCAAAGGTTCTCAATGGGGGTAAGGTCTGGACCCTGTGATGGCTAATTCATGTGTGAATATGATGTCTCATGCTCCCTGAGCCATTCTTCACAATTTGAGCCTGATGAATCCTGGCCCTGTAACCCAGATCATAAAATTACCTCCACAGGCCTGTATAGCAGGCACGATGCACTCCATCATCTCATTCACCTCCCATCTTACCCAGATTAAGTACAGGGTAAATCTGGATTTATCAGACCACATGACCTTTTTCTATCAATCCACAATCTATTCTTTATGCTCCCTAGCAAAAATTAAGTTTTTTTTTCTTTTTTTTATTAGCCTCATTGATAAACTGTTTTCTTAAGGCTACACAGCTGTTTAGTCCCAACACACATTGTGTGTGTGGAAATGTTCTTACTTTAATTATTAAACATTGAGCATTGAGTTCTACTTTTAGTTTTTATTATTCGTTTTTTAACAAACGTCTAAGTGATCTCCCATCATGCGCATTCAATTCTTTCTCAAAGATGATGGTTCACCACTATCCTCAAACGTCTTAATAAACCCAGTTTAATTAGTTACAGCAATCTCCATAGTTTTCTTTTCTTGATGCAGGACAATAATTTGACATTTCTGAAACAGAGTAACATCCACAGGATATGTCTTCTGACATGGTTGGTTAAGAAATGAGAAGCTACTCACTGCATCAGTCAGGGTTAAATAACTTGTTATTAATCACTGCAGTAATTATCCAATGGACGGATCTTACCTAACTGCTTAGTTAAATCCTGGTGGGTCACTTTTTTTTTTTTTTGCCAGGCCATGTATTTTGAAACTTTAATACATCAATTTAATTCAAACCACAGTATTTACTCTGTTTCTCTCAATATCTCTTAATCTTTATTCTTTCTCCCTGACCCATCCTTTCTCTTTATCCCTCTCTTTCTCTCTTTGGAGGTCATGGAGGTGGTGAGATTACTGTCTCTGGCTTGATTTTGCAGATTTTTTTGTTCATTCATTTAGAAATAACTTTTATATAACACTGCTGGATGTTATTTCAATTTATTACAGTAGGGTGGGATCTCAGTATGAAACAGCTTAGTAGCTTTATAATCCATTTACTCCTGGGTCGGTTTGGCTAAATCTTTTTTAGCTCAATATTACATACTAATGAATCTCTTATTAATAATTTGAATGAATTCTCAGAGCGGTATATAGTAGTGATGTCTCCACACGTACACCTTTTCTAATTATTCCTTTATTTTGTTAAAAATTGAGGTCAATGCGTTTACTCTTGCAGTGTAACTTAATCACTAATTTATTGCACACTTCAGACATTTTTTTCATTCATTCCACATATTATTTGCATTTAAATAAATTTTTGTCTGTACAGATAGGTTTATATTTCTTATATATTTTGAAAACTTGTATATTTTGTTCAACTTTTTTATAGTAAAGATATTTATTTATTTATTGCCTCTTTTATATTTTTCCTATTTCTCGTTATTATTTCTTGTTAAAATTTTATTATCTTTTTATTTATTTATTTATTTATTTATTTATTTTGAGGTCAGGGGCGGTCGCATAAGCATTTCACTGCATATCGTACTGTGTATGACTGTGTATGTGACAAATAAAATTTGAATTTGATTTGATTTGAATTTGACTAACGTAACACTTCCATATTAATCTCTTTATCAGCATCTGAAATGTTCCTTGTCAAAAATACTGATACAGGTATTTGCCTATTAGTTATGTGTCCAAGGCAGGAAGATTTCATGAAACAACTTTCAGCATAATTAGACACAATATAAGGTTATCACACCTGGAGAATGTGTTTGTGGAATAGTGCATGATGCTGTCGAAGTCGTACGTCTCTCCTAAGGAGTTCACCTCATCCGGCTCCATCTTCAGGAAATTATACTCCTGGCCTATAAACATTACAAGGCAGAACCAACACAGCTGATACGTATTCAATTCAATTCAGTTCTGTTGTATTTGTATTTGTATAGACAGTGTAATGATAATAGGCATTTGGAGGTAGATTTATATATAAGATCCTAGTGAGGAACCCAGACAGACAGGGAAACCACTAATACATTACCTTGAGAGTCTCAAAAGGAACACTGGATCATTACTCTTCTACAAATACTGGTACAAATATTTCATTGCACTACACTACAACAACAACAATAAAGATACGTTATCTATAATAAAGGTACCTTATCTTTTAAAATCGTATATATCATGTTGTATCCATGCTACAGTTAAGTACACCTGAGTCACAGACAGAGTGTTACCTGGTTGTATGTTCTCTCTAATAATGCTGACGTGTGTATCTCGGTCGGGCCGTGTGTGCTCGTGCCAGAAACCAATCACATGACCCAGCTCGTGAACCACAATGCCGAATTTATCGCAGTTCTTGCCAATGGAGATAGCCTGGGGTCCATCACCCCTCCGACCCACGTAAGAACAACACCTACAAAAAAATTGATACTGAAAAAACTTAAAAATTAAAAAAAACGGTGGTGTTGCTCAGAAGGTCGCTTTGCTTAAATCTAACATCAAGTGTCATTTTCTATCAAGACTATTCGATAATTCTGTTCGCCACACGACAATAATATTGGTACATGTATAAAGCTTGTGCTCTTACCCACATGGACGGTAGGTGAAGATGATGTAACTATCCTCAGCCGTTCTTTCTACAAAGGTTACACAGACGTGTCGCTCCCAGTGCCGCATGGCCTGTTTGAAGATGGCTCTCTGACTGCCTGGGAAGAGGAATTCTTTCTTTCATTACCTGATTCATGCTCTCAGCCTCAGACGCTTGGCTTATACAAGCCTCTAGCTACATCGGAGCGGCTCTATGCACTCTGTACATTTGAAGACTCTTTGAAACAACTTTTGAACATTGCATCACAAGAAGATTTTCTTTTTATTCATTTATCTTCTATACCGCTTATCGTGTGTCCAGGGTTACAGGGGACCTGGAGCCAATCCACAGTGGGCCCTGGACAGGGTGCCAATCCATTGCAGGACACACACACACACACTATAGGCAATTTGGAAACGCCAATAAGCCGTTTAGACTGTACCCGAAGGAAACCCACAATGCATAAGGAGAACATGCACGTAGACCCAAGGTGGAGATCAAACCCTCGATCTTGGAGGAGCCAGGCCAAAGTGCTAATCACTAAGCCATTTTGTCGTCGCCACCATTTGTACAACTCAGTTAACACTTTTTGTAGATAGCCTCCGAGTGGCGCAGTGGTAAAGTGCTCGCCCTGTCATCCGGAGATCGCTGGTTTGAACCCCGGGTGATGCTGTTTTCCCTCTCACAGCCGGAGGCACAGAGAGAGCTGAATGGCCGAGCTCTCTCAGGGGGGAGGGATGAGAGGTACTTGCGCTCCCACATTAATCACGGCTCTACAGCCAATCAGG
>JAQMYJ010000009.1:21145727-21157303 GCA_030014305.1 Clarias laeviceps
TAGTCTTCGCCCTCCCGACTGAGTGGTAGTGGTAGCCTTAATGTGGGAGCCCCCTAGTGACGGGGAGGAATTGGACAACACTAATATTGGGAAGAAAATTGGAAAAAAAAACAAAAAATTATTTTTTAAAAAAAGAGTTTTTGGAGATAACTTTTATTGAAGTAATAATGTTTATAAGAGCCCTTATGCAGGGCCTCTAAGGGGGTCAGTAAAATAGTAGGGTGTGAAAGTGCTTATGACACGCACGGAAAGACATTCCCGCTCAAGAATGGCGTGGGTTTATTGTTTATCTGCCATCTACTCGAGACCGGACGGGGCTCTGAAAACTACAAATATGCTCTCTTCACATTGTGGACGAAAAAATTTCTTTTTAGCTTTAGCTGGGTCTTTGCCTTTGTCTTGACTTGCACTTTCTTTTCTTGTTGGCCCTAATACCAAACCGGGTGCTACCCAATGATCGCACAATGTGCGCACGTCTGTGGGGGCCTCAAATAAACGTCCTACAGGTGCAGAGCATTCACTTTGATTTTGCTTATGGTGCCGTCGCCTGGCAACCACGCATCTGGGTGACTGCGGAACAGAGCAGAGTGACATCTCGCGGATTCGCCCCTCGAGAGACTTGCATCTGACATCAGTGAAATCTGGCAGTTCTTAACCATATTTACTGATGAAACTTACCAGACTTCATAGTGAAGCAAGGTCTAGCATGCAAGAGCATGGTGAAAGTTGTGAGAGTAACTAAAATTAGCTTTTGCATGTATCGTCTAGTATATTGTTGCCTATGGTGCCTTATTTATTCTATTCCTGAATATAAGCCTTTATTATATTACTGCTTTTAGTGGTACATTTTAACATTCTTACGATATACTGTATGTTTTGTGCAGTTGAGAGCTTTGTTTGCTAGATTTGACTTTGTTTTCTATGGTATAATGAGTGAAGGTCTCACCGCTGAAATTGGCACTGATGACGTAAGGAATGACACCATCAGGCCAGATCCTCTCGATCTTCGCCGTAGCAGCTCTCTTCCTACGAGAAATTGTCACACTGTCCCAGAATTCGCTGGTCCGTCTGCTGCTATTGGTTGCTGCATCCGTCGCTCTGTTTCCATTGGCTGATAGATGGATAGAAAAGGATGGAAGAAAACATTGGACTGCTTTTGGACAGACAATGATGGTTAGTAAGTAATAACATACTGTAGTCCATACACACTTGCACACCTGTGACAGTGTTATTAGAGTGTGAGGTGCTATGTGGAAGCTCTTTCTCAATCCAGTCTCGTCTGAAGAAGAGCAGGTCATCCTTGTCCAGAGCGATGTCTCCCATAAACGCCACTGAAATGCAACCACATGCACCGGCTAATGTTATAAACAAGCTAATAGTATCCCCAAGCACTATTTTCTCACTAAAAAATCATTTTGCTTGTAAGTGAATTTCTTAATGTGACCATAAAACAGACAATTACTCTAAGATTGCACAAGAAGCATAATGTGTTTAATATATTTTAATGTTACAAAATGTTGGGCTTTCTGGACGGATTCACCATGCTTGGTCAGTGATCTGTGTGAAGTTAATGCCTTTTGCCATTAACAGATCGAGCGATTGTAATAAAATTCTTCTGGGGTTTTATTACCAAAGCTCACTAATAAAAAATGTTCGGTTCTTGAGTAGATCATTTTTAAATAAATCTTTAGCAGATGTCAGACAAAGACATGATTCCCATGCAAATAAAAAAACAAAGCCAAGCATCAGTCCGTTTCAGAAGACAGGAAACAAAAACTAGTTCCTTTCGTACGTTCAACTGCTGACCAGAACATATTTGATGCATGTGTCAGCCCTCACCTCTGCCCCGTTATTTCCCATTTCTCCCTTTATTTTTCTGACTCCATCTCTTTGTAGTTCTCTGTCCTTTGTTAAATCTCTATCTGTATCTTAACTTCTGTCTCTCTTTTCCTCCAGCACTATCAATATCTTTTCCTCCAGCACTATTCATATCAGACAGTGGGGACAGCAGCAGACAGTGTGGACAGCTTTGTTGTCCCCACTGTCTGCTGCTTGACCTCTTTCCTGTGAACACCCACCTTTGAAATTTTAAGGACGGAAGCAACCCAACACTCATTGTATCACTGTGCCAGTAATACCAGAATTGAACCCTTCTTTGGCAGACTCAAAACTTTTCTTTTCAACTCTTTTGGCATAGTCAATGGTTATTTATAGAATTCCAATTACCTTTAAGGAACTACTAGCAATGTTTTTGCCATCCAGATCATCACAGATCACATCACATTACAGACTAATTAGTACCTCGTAAAGCAAAATGAGGTGTTTGTGTTGGAATTCAACAGACACTGGGATGGAATGGTTGGCATACTTGTAGAGATGCTGATTTAAGAAAAAAACTGCAGTGGTTTCTTTCTTATTCTCTCTCAATCACACACAACCACACACACACACACACACACACACACACACAACCACACACACACACACACACACACACACACACACACTGTGTTCAATTAAAACACTGAAATTTTAAATCCTGCTGCTAAGGGATTTAGAAAACCCACCACCGGTTCCACTCAAACTGTGAGAGCAAAGCAGGAGGGCTTGGAGGTTTCAAATCTCTGCATGTTTTAAGAGATTATGTTTTTAGCTAGATTCAGCTCTGAGGTAATGAAATGTACTACGCTTCGAACTAAGCTGGTGAAGAGAAACACTGTTGCATGCAGCAGTCTAAAATATCTAACACAAAAATGTTATCACAGCCACTAATATGTGGTATTGCTAAATAAAATGTAGACCAATCTAGCTGGATTATTATTATTATTTATGAAAACACAATAAAAACTGGTCAAAATGGTATATCATTTACAGTAATTCAAAAGTTAGTACCCACTTTTAATTCTATGGTTAGTTTTTCATATAAAAAACATAATAAAAATCACCTGATCGAAGCAAGTCTTAGTATTGGGCAAATAAAACCTCAACATCAATATAACATCATATAACATTTTTCACCATGCCATTATTTTTTTTTTTTTAAATGAAGCCTGTGGGCAATAATAAGTACCCCCCTCATTGATTCAACAGGATTCCAAAGGGTAAAGTTCAGCTTGGTGCTTCTAATCATCAGCCCTTGATTAATTGATCAGCAGAAGGAGTGCAGACCTCTACAAAGGCAGAAGTTCTTGCAGTTTGCTGGTCTGGAGCATTTTGGTGAGTGTTAACACAATGCCAAGATGGAAACACATAAGCAGTGATCTTAGAGAAGCAACTGTTGCTGCAGATCAGTCTGGTAAGTGTTATAAATCCATTTCCTAACAATTTACAGTAGAGTTTAACTTAAGGCCAACTGTCAGTGAGAAATATTATTCACAAGTGGAAAGCATTCAATACAGTTGCCAATCTTCCCAGGAGAGGACGTCCCAGCACATTCACCACAATGTCATACCATACAATGCTCAGAGAAATGCAAAAAAATCCAAGCGCTCCATCTCAGACCCTACAGGCCTCACTGAGCATGTTAAATGTTAAAGTAAATGACGGCACAATTAGAAGAAGACTGAACAAGTACAGTTTGTTTGGAAGGGTTGCCAGGAGAAACCGTCTTCTGTCTAAAAAGAACATAGAAGCACAACTGAGGTTCGCAAAACTGCATCTGAACAAAGCACAAGGCTTCTGGAACAATGTCCTCTGGACAGATAACACCAAAGTGGAGTTGTTTGGCCTTAATGCCCAGCACCATGTTTGGAAAAACCAAACAGCATTTCAACAGAAACACCCACTAAAATACCTACTGTCAAGCATGGCGGTGGAGAGGTGATGGTTTGGGCTTGTTTTACAGCCACAGAACCTGGAGACCTTGCAGTCATTGAGTTGATCCTGAACTACTCTGTATACCAGAGTATTCTAGAAGCAAATGTGAGGCCATTTGTCTGACAGCTAAAGCTTGGTTAAAATTGGACAATGTTCTGAAGCACACTAGTAAATCTACATCAAAATGGCTGAAAAATAAAAGAATCAAGGTTGTGGAATGGCCTGGTCAGAGTCCAGACCTCAACCCAACTAAAATGCTGTGATGAGAACATGAAAGAGCTGTGCATAAGCAAATACTTAAAAACCTCAATGAACTGAAGCAATGCTGTAAAGAAGAATGGACCAAAATTCCTCCACAATAATGTGAGAGACTGATAAAGTCATACAGGAAAGAATTACTTCAAGTTATTGCTGTTAAAGGTGAATCTACAAGCTATTAAAATATTGGGGGGGGGGAGGGCGGGGGGATTACATCACGGGGATATGTTTTGTTTTTTCATTTTGGCTTTATTTTTATTAAATAAATAATAGCATGGTGAAAAAGGCCTGAGGTTGTATTTGCCTAATACTGAGACCTGCTATGATCAGATGATTTTTATTATGTTTTTTACATTAAAAAAAGAAAAAGCTGGTAAGTTATTTTTCAGCTTTAGTATGAACTAGTATTAGTAGAGGCCAATCAGAAATTCTCACATCTGCCAGGCAAAATAGTCTACCAGTCTGACCATCTCAGCAAGACCAAGCTGATTTTTTTTTTTTTTTGAATGAAAGCTGCAATCTGCAGTACATCTGGACAATAAAAATAAAGACTTGCTTTATTTATTGCTTTAAAGTTCTTTTTTCCTGTTGCACGGCACATCAACATGAAGGGATAAAGCAATCAAGACATACATAACATTAAATCCATCTGCTTAAGATTATGTAGATAGTCCTTGTGCTGCCAAACAGCTCTGACACATTGAAGCATAGAATCTACCAGACCTCTGAAGGTACAGTATGCTGTGGTATCTTGCACTAAAACACTAAGCAGCAGATCCATAAAGGCCTGTTAGTTGCGAAGAAGTTGCATCAAGCTTGTTTGCCCAGCACATCCCACAGCTGCTCGATTGGATTGAGATCTGTGGAATTTTTTGTGCTTTGTTGCTTGTAATCACTTAGAGTGTTGAGATTTACAGTCTGTAAAGCCATGTTGATTTTGTGCAAAATTTGATTATGTTTCTAGCCCAAGGCAAAAGGTGGCAGGATATCATGCAATCTGACACGATGGCTTGTTAGTACCAATGGACGTTGAGCATGTGTGCCATTTGTGTAAACATAATACACACTTCTTCAAGATGCAAGTGATGATTACCCTCGTTTATGCCAAAAAATTGTATGATGTGATCTAAATTATGCATAAAATTGGCTGCAGTTGTTTGTTCAGGCAACACTTTAGTAATAAGATAGTGTGGCCAAAATAATTTTCACACACAGATGCAGGTAGATATGTGTTTTTCCTGTAAATGGAGCTTAGTGATTGTTCAATGGGATATCATGGCTTAATGTAGCAGGGAAAAGCTGTAAACTCGGTTTATTAGATGTGTAAATAAAGGTCTAGGCAGAGTGTATGCAGGCTGTATCTGTGTTTGCTATTCTTGTCTAACCTGCATATAAGTTACTGAATTTCATTCATTAGAAGAGAGAACAGATTGGCCAAGCTTTATCAACGGGTTGGTATGGGAGTCACTTGATGCTCTCATATCAATCACGGATCTACAGCCGTGCCGTGTGCGTCTGTGAGATTACGCAAGTGGAAGGAGCGGACAGCGCTGGCCGCGGAGTGTGTTACGCTGCCCCCAACGTTGCATGAGAGAGCATTTCAAAAAGATGCGGTCGGAGTGCGTACTCACAATAGTGCACACAAAAATGGCTTGGCAATGTCAATTCAAGAGATTGCACATGGAATTGGTTTCCATGTTTGTTCATCTGGACTCTATGTAGTTTGCTATCTCTGCAATATAATTTATGAATGCTTCTGATTTGGTAATAGAAATGTGCTGGCGCCATAGTGGAGGGATTGTCGGAGGCCACTGGTGCATGTTTAAGGGGTCTCTTGGAGGACACTAGGTGTAGGCTAGGCTAGGAATATACAGTACCCGTGTTGTGGAGCTACACATACTTATCACTTTATGGCCCGGTTTTCAGTGAGAGAGTGGAAATATATAGGATTGCATTATCATTAAACTCATGATACTCAAAGTGGAGTGACTATGGATGTCAGATGTGCAGAGAACATTGGGAATGTTGAATGTTGAGTGGGAATGTTGTGTTCATGGACTGTTTCCTGGTCAACAACTCACTTGCTGCTTTAGAGTCAATCAGTGCTTAAAGTAGGATGACATGTTCTGAGTGCCATATTTGCACATTCTGGACAAGTGAATTCATGACTGTTTTGTGATTAGATCCTGCCTTGGTCATATAAAGTGAACTGAGCAATGTGGTGATTGAGATTGCCACAGTAGAAACAGAGTCCACCTTTCCTCCATCTTTCCCATTTTTCATCAGACCATTAGGATGTTCCTTTAAGGTTTCAGGGTGATTAGGGAGAATGTTAACGAGTGAATCCAAAGTGGCGTGATCACTTTATTGGAGAGTATTATGAGGGATGGAGTGATTTTCTGTTGCTCAGTCAGTCCTGCCTGGTTGGACTAATAGTGGAACCATTGTAGCAAGAAAATTTTGGCATGATTTCTGCATCACCTGCATCCTTCTCAGGGCAGGCAGTGAGGTTATTGGCCATAATGGCCTGGTGAATATGGAGTGAGGAGCAGTGAGCAAATGCATCGGTAAGGACATCAGTAATCAGTTGGTCTCCCATGAACTTTCTATGGTCAGCCACAACAACACCTCAGTTACATCTTGTGCTGCATCCAAGAAGGAATGGTGAAGTAACCTGTCAAAAAAGGAAGCTGGTCCATGGTGCATTTGCAGTAAAAAGATTACTCAGCATACATAAGGTCATAAAAGACAAAAAAAAAAAAAAGCAGGAGCAAACATGTGGGCAAGACAGGTGGGAGGTCAAAAACCAGTACCACGAACCAGTATAAAAAATTTGTAGTCTGGATAACATGTAATAATATATACATATACAAATAAAATAGAGGCTGGTGAGGGAATTACAATTACAGCTGCTATGATGTTAATGATAACAGAACACAACCTGCTTTATCATAAAATAAATTATGTTATTTGCAGCACTTGTTTGAAAATCAATTTTAGTTCAAGAACCCACAATATCTTTGTAATGCTTCAAAAGAACTTTAATAAAATGGAGCTTCTAACAGGATAGATTTCAGTTTCTTCAGTTTCTCAGACCTTTCATCCTCCGAATACTTTGCTGCATCACCCATGATTTGTTTTATATTGTTTCATGATATCAAATGTCTTACTTACTGAAACATTAAGTAAGACAATGAAAACCAATTCCTCTTCAAATACTTTTGAAATCAGTCTTTCTTTGTGCTTTTTTGTCTGTAGCCAATATTAATTTGTAGTTGGAATCAAAGGGAAAAAAGGCTCCTGGAAGATAAGCTCACCATCAAATAAAAGGGAAAAATTCCCACAACCACAATTAACATCTGTTACATTTGGGCCTGCCTGATCTATACAATTAAATATAATTATGAATGTTTAAAAAGAACAATGTATCATTTGTTAATGAAGCTGTGCTGTAAATCTGTGCATCATTCCATATCACACCACACTGGCATGAGCTTCATACTCTGCTGAAATATAATCACTTTGCATTTGGCAGATTTTTTGGCAGAAGTTGTCTTCTTGTAGGGAAATTCTCTTACAGGAAAATCTCTTTTTTTCCCTTTCTTCTCTCAACCCCGCCCACCCACCACCTCTCTCTCTCTCCCTAATTTTCCCCTTTCAGAGTAAAACAGCACATGGAATGTCAGGAGTCGAGAGTTCATTAGTCAGTCTGTTCTGTTCAGAGAGTTTACAAAGAATGAAGTGGTGCATTTTTTTCAACACTTCAATTTGAAGAATTTTTTTTTATATAATATAATATAATATAATATAATATAATATAATATACAGTAGTATACTATAGTAAAATATAGTGTAGTATACTGTGGTGTAGCATAATATATTGATTTTTACTACAAGTTAATGCATGTTCTCCCCGTATGTCTCCTCTCTGGGTTCTCCAGTTTCCTCCCACCTCCCAAAAACATGCACATACATGGATTAGCCACACAATCGAATGAGCATGTGAACATGTGTGGGCATGATGCCCTGGCATCCAGAGTGTGTTCCTGCCACACACACACACACACACACACACACACACACACAGTGTTCCTGGTATAGACTCCACAGCCACTGTGACCCTAAACCTTATCCTGTATAAGTGCTTACTGGAGATGAATGGATGAATACACTATATTATACATATACTACATTCTTCTATATATTAATTTATGCTGTGCATGGGTACTTGTCTTTGACCAGATATGTTTTAGGATATAAATTTAAACCAATTGCCATTAATAAAGAAAATGTTAAAGTTTATTACAGCCACCTAATTATTTATTATTTACATCTAAGCCCTAGTCTTGAAGAGGATTTCACAGTAATTTAATCAGTATCACCCCCCAGAGAGAGATTTCAACTGTGAAGTAGAAACGCCATTTAAACCACATGCATGCAAATATGAATATTTATGCTTTATTTACCTGCCTTGCATGGATCCAAGTAGTTGACAGCATCTGTTTCAGGATAATATTTAACCTCCAAATCTAAGCCGATGGACAGCAATGAACAAGAATGCAGAAGCCAAAATGTCCACTGGGACTTCATGATGAGTTTTGACTGGATGTGCAAAGCAATAGATTACAACACAAGCTTAGCTCTCTTCTGGGTCTTTATTCTGGACCAGTGAGTCGCTAAAACACACCCGGGCAACGAGCCATACACAGAGATTGCAAGCTTTCCTATCTCCCTCTCTCTCTCTCACACACACACACACACACACACACACACACACGGCGCCTCACTTCATTAACCGATGAATAAGTTATGCATACCACAGGACACATCAGCTGAATAACAGTTCCCACAAAACAACTACATAACAAATGCTAAATATGTATTTTAGTCATGTGACCATCAACTGTTTAAATTTTTTCATTAACCATATTTATGTGCATTATTATCTGAAATAAAATATTTTGTATATTATTAAAAGCCAATAAATTTCAGGATTAAGAGATGGCAAGGATGCAGTTGCAGACTAGGATAACATTGACAGTTCTGGCAGTTGATAACACAGTTAATTGCAACTTTAAAAAAGGTGTAAAACAGAACTTATATAGACTAACAAGAACATATGATCAGGGATATGTGATTCATAGTGGCCGATGGGTAGTATAGCTCAGTGCATCTTCCAGGGCGTGAACCAAAGTCCGGGAGGGGGTCCTGGACAGTCATTAGAAACTGGCTATACAAGCAGAAGAAGCAACTTTGCAAGGAAAGAGAAGAAAATGGACATAGACGGCCTGCTGTTTATTCTCTGGATTGAAAGTTGTCACTGTTCATTGGTGTCCAACGGTGGATCTGGCCAACACACCGGTTATAGAGAGGCTGCCATTTTGGCCTCCTGACTGGGCAGTGCTGGAGGGCTACTGTTGGTGTTTGTCTCTGTATCCCCCCCACCCCTCCCCGCCCGGACTAGGATTAAGCAAGTTCATGTCAGTCTTTTGATTCAAGGTCTAGGTAATATATAAGTTCCAAATACAGCATAATGTCATGGCACCACGGGAAGGACGCTGGACTACATCTCCCATCACTCCTGGCGCATTCAGTTGGCCCCCATTTGTAGTAAATAATGATACACATTTGAGTAAATGTGCATTAGCAATGCATCCTTAATAATATTCTGGTGAAATACAGTAGAAGAGGGTGTGGCATTGCTACCTGTGCTCGACCCAGAGTCTAATGGGGTGGCCTCTCCAGTGTCGTCTGAGTCAAATGGTGAGCAGAAGTTTTTGGGCCCCACTTTGGCCCCAATTCAGACAAAGAGATCTTTGCCCCCTGACCCTGTGCAACTGGAGATCTTATTTTTCTCTTGCGAGGATGTCACCTGGTCCTTGACCAGGTGACATCCTCACAAGGCAAAATAACCGATCAACCGGTCTTCCTGCCCTGCCCTTACCATTTATCTTTGCTTCGTTCCTTGACATCACCAAGGATGTCACCCCATCTCTCCACCCCATCACCGGGTACTCCTGAGAACATTGCTCTGCCTCCCTGTCCCACTTCTGATGTCTCTGCATCACCTGTTGCTGCTGAGAACTTTGCTCTGCCTCACTCCCCACCTCTTGAGTAGAGTGATGTGTTGGGAGCCATGCATTGGGAGCGAATGCTGTCATGGAAGTGCCTACACCCCCTGTGAGTCTCTTTTCTGTCTGTTGTTACTCTGTAAGCACTTGATACAAGACAAAGTTCATGTTCCTAGTCTAGTTCCAACTATTGACAAGTTGAAAGGGAGTCACTATGGGATTTAAACAGTGCAACTGCTGGATGTGACATTCAATATAATGTTTATCAATATTTTTTGAAGCTAAGGAAGTTAATCTACAGGACATCCATCTCCTAATAGTCCATCAACAGCATGAGTGTCCAGAGCAGGATCCTAACACCATGAACAACACCACGATGAGCATCTTTATCCCTTTTAGACTGCTACTGTCCTTGTGCAGTTTTCCTGAGACTTAGAATGTGATGCAGCTGTAAGTGATGATGATTAGCACCAGGGCAGAATGTTCACATGGGCAAAGATGGCAGTGGTTTAGTTGAACTCAAGCCAGAGTGACGTTAGTCATCATAGCACATAAAAGAAAAGATTAGTCTTGCAACTTATTCATGTGACAGAGACAAAGAGCTAGGAATGAAGATATCAACAAAGTAATAATGTATTATATAGGAGCTAAACCTTACGTGCTTGGTGTATACATTTTATCGTAAAACTATTGGTATACACAGTGCCGTGAAAAAAGTATTTGCCCCATTATCATTTGTTTGTTTGTTTGTTTTTGCATATTTATTACAAATTAAATGATGATTTCATTTATAAAGGAAAAAAAGCTGTCCAAACTCGCCTGGCCCTATGTGAAAAAAATAAGTGCCCTCTAATCCTAATAAGTGGTTGCGTCACGCATGTCAACAACAGCAATCAAGCGTTTGTGATAGCCGGCAATAAATCTTTCACATCACTGTGAAGGAATTTTGGCCGACTTTTCTTTGAAGAACTTTTTTGATTCAGGCACATTGAAAGGTTTTCGAGCATGAACGCCTGTTTAAGGCATTCACATCAAATTTCACTCTTCATTTTTTTTGAGCCATTAAGTGGTAGACTTTCTGGCATATTTTGGATCATCCTACTGCATAACCCAAATGCCATTGAGCTTGACTTTTACAAACTGATGGCCAGATAATCTCCTTTAGAGAATTTTCTGTTAGAGCGCAGAATTCATGGTTCCATCAACAATGACAAGTCGTTCTGAAGATGCAATGTAGCCCCAAACCATCACATTACCACTACCATGGTTGACTGTTGGTATGATGTGCTTTTTATGAAATGCTGTGTTAGTTTGAAACAGGATTCCAAAAAGTTTAAAAATTCCAAAAACACACTGTCAGAACTAACCTTAGGTGACCAGAAGACGTAGCTTTAGCGGTTAGCCCTTTGTTGCGTGAATGGTAAACCCAAA
>JAQMYJ010000009.1:21157403-21171652 GCA_030014305.1 Clarias laeviceps
AAGTCCTTCCATGCGCCATCTGGCGGATATTCAGTGAAGCACAAAACATTTATTTAAATTCCCGAATGTTGCTTGCGCCAAGCCGCGCGCTAAATTGCGGCATCCCGCGGGAAAACATGCGCAGTCTTAATGGCGACATCTGTAAATAAAAGAACAATATTAAAGAAAATAACACCAAAATACTGTAATAAGCTTACAGAAAACTACCACACAAAACAATATGGTACTACTCAGTACAATATGGCAGTGGGAACACCATGCAAACAAAAACATTATAAGTACATTGTTATATTACACATTTCTTGTAAAAATAATGAAAAGAAATAACACTCACATAACTATGAATTCCTACTTTGCATCTCACGTTCACCTTACAAAGTCTGAAATCTCAAGCATTCAAGCAGTACAGTGTGTAAACAACCACATATTGTGTAAAGCACACATGAAAACACATGAAACATTTGCAAATTTAAGTGTATTCCACTTTCGATTCACATCTGAACAGGCTTACACCACACGTGATGTCATACTATCGGACATCACTGCACACAATATAACTTTACAAATATGACAACTCTTGGAAATAACACTAAAAAATACATCCAGACATGACATTTAACAAGAATATTAACAGGAAATATATTTACCACTGCATGGTCTCAAATATGACACGATTTTACAGAGAGCGAGCAGCTCCTCTTGCTCACTGCGCATCACACACAATGTTTGAAAACAAGAATGCATGTGCATTTCCCTTACACATAACACACACAGCACCACCATGTGGCCACTTAAGGGAAATACAGGAAATTTATATATATATTTTTTTAAACTTTTTATTTCACCATGCAAAGAGAGAAATAAACTTCTATTTACCACCCAGTTACACTAGGAATCAGGCTCAAAGTAAATTTACAGTAGGACTGAAAATATTCCTAGCTAGTAGTTGGTTCATTAAAGTTGGTTGCGAAGCTTCCTAGTCTTATTTTCAGTGAGGGGAAGTACTGTGCCAAGGAAATAGTGTGATTCCAACACTGAGAGTCACGAAGTAGGCTGCACATTATAGTGGGTGTTGTACTTTTTACAGGTTTTTGTATTTTTAAGCGGTGAAACAGTTGAAATGGTAAAATCAGTGCCAGTTGTGTAAAAGCTTTAAGCACAAATACAAAACTTATGGATAGAGTTATCCTAATCGGATTGCTCCAATTACAACTGTTTAAGCCCATATAACAGAGCTATGTAGGACTGTAAATCTGTTCAAAACGATTTCGAAAAGAAAGCAAAACTGGAGAAAGAATGAGCTCTACTTCCCCCCAAGGATTTTCTCCCTTATTTAGTCATATCCGCTTCCTTCCCATCACTAGAGGGCTCCCACATTAACACTAGAATTGCCGACTACCGGTCATTTGACTGCAATGGGAAATTTTTTTTAATAAATATTAAATAAAAAATATAAAATACAAACTCGAACAAATTCCAGAACCATCCTTTCATGACTTTTCCTAGATCTGTGAGCTTAATCACCCAGCATGCTTACATTTTCAAAATCACACTAGTAAAAGCCAGTATAAAGCTATTTTGCTCTTATTTACGTGAAATTTACGCTGACAGCTGCGCGCCGGTCATGCCGTTTCCTGCGTTTTCCAACCTGCGATTCTCATTTCTCTCAGCAGATGGCGCTAGGGATCGCGCATACTAGCTATGCATCATTCCGTGTGTATATGTAACTCCGGTTTCATTCCATATATGCAGTTTAGGAAATAAGTATTTGATCCCCTTCAGATTTTCTAAGTTAGCCCACTTACAAAGAAATGAAGGGTCTATAATTTTTATCATAGGTGTATGGTGAAGGATTGAGACAGAATATCAACCAAAAATCCAGAAAAAGTACATGATACAAATGTTATTAGAGAAGGAACAGCCAATCAGAAGTAGTGTGTGGATGTCTGTGGATGTCTGTGATTGGCTAGTTTTGTGGCAGTTTTGTAACACTGGACAAAGTTGAGCGAGCGTACAGGCACAGTCGAGCGCGCACAGAAAATAAATGTTGCACGCGCGTGCAGGCAGAGTCGAGCGCGCACAGAATCGAGAAGTCACGCGTGCGCGGAGAACTTGTTGAGCGAGCAGAGGAGTCATTGCACGCGCAGAATCGAGCTGTTGAGCGCGCAGTGGAGACACTGCACGCGCATAGAATGCTTTGTCTGCTCTCAAAATGTCAAACCGGGCGCTCAGAATTGTGGCAGAAATATAACGCAATAGTTCTTGAATTTCCCTAGATTGTGTTGCTTTTTGAGATTTTGTAGCTTGCTTCATATTGTCAGACAGGTTTTATTTAAGCAACTTCTTGATTCAACACTTCTGGCAGTAATCATGTCTGGATGTGACAAGTGAAATTTAACTCAGCTTTTCAAAAACTTGTGGCTAATAACAGTTCATTAATGGGAAAAGGGGGGGCAATTACTCCATAGAAATGTGAAAGTGTGAGAAATATGCCAAAAAAGGGTGGGGAAGGGAAGGGGGCAGATCCTTTTTTTCACAGGACTGTATTAACTTCCTGCATGCCAGTGTAAATCTTGTTCTTAGAAAAAGTTGAACGTCAAGGAAATCTTTAATATATGATATTTTTTACCAAACAGAGCAGTGACTCAAAGTAATACAAACAATTAGAGTTGAATGACCCAGTATTCTGACATGACCACACCAGTCTCCTGACCTAAACCTCATAAAACTTGTCCAAACCACAAACTAGAAAGATCAACAGAAGAACAGAAACTGAAACAAACGGACAGACAGATCAACATCCTGATGTTGTCCCTATAAAGATAAAGCATTGTTGATACACAGATGGAGAGGTTAAGGATAAGGAGGTTTGTGGACTGAGCACATGTTCCAGTAAGCACTCCAGTGTGTTGTTCCCAAGACAAACCACATACTAAAGTGTGTACAACAGCATATAGCTGGTTGCCAATACAGCTGAGTCAATGTACAAGAGACATTTAAGTCAAATTGGGACTTTTAATTGTGCAGAATAACAGAACACACTCACACGACAAAAAACTCCCTTTATTTCTCTATATAATCCTCTGCCACACTAACGCACTTATCTAAGGTGTTTCACTAGTGCTCGGATACCATCAAGATAGAAAGTTTTCTCAGCACGCCGGAGCCATGATCAGACTGTCTACTTCATGTCTGAAACTCTGGCCTTCCAGGAACTCCTTTATTGGCCCAAACATGTGGAAATCAGGAAATGGAGATAAGGACCGTGCGACAATAACTCCCAGCCAAGTTCCTGTAATGTGCTAATGGTGTTTCTGAATGGTCTTTTGTAAAAGTCAACACGCCTGACATTTACAAAGTCCCGGTTTGTCTTGAACGCCCCTCGTAGTATGACAACAGCATCACATTGGACAAAGATTCCACTGTCTTGTTCACATCACAGCTGTTGAAGATATGATACAGTGGTTATATAACACAAACGCTACTATTATAATATAAACAGTCATATTAAAATAAATTATCATTAGAGAGAGAAAGAAAAGTCCAAGGAAAGAAGTTGGAAAGAAGAACACAGATCTAATCAATTTCAAGAGAGAGACAGTCAAACATTTTAGAACAAAATTCTTGAAAGAAATGGTGGTCTGCTTGGCTCTGGCGCCACATAGTGGTCATAAGCTGTAACTCAGACTGTAATTAGTTACTGTAAAGATAATATAGTAGATCACATAGTGCTACCTTAGTGGCTGTAAGATCCACTTATTAGTGAGTCACATTTATTTGTGCAGATGGATATATTAGGAGGATTAGATTGGCCACTTTAATAACAATAACTGTTTATTCGTGTGATCTTCGAATCGGCCAATCATGTGTCGGCACTGTCACCTTGCACCTTTAGGGTCCAGGTTCAATTCCCACCTTGGGTCTGCGTGCATGGAGTCTGCATGTTCTCCCCATGCGTGGTGGGTTTCCTCCGTATACTCTGGCTTCCTCTCACAGTCCAAAAGCAGGCTGATTAGGCTACCTGGCATTCCCCATTTGAGTGTATGCGTGTGTGTGTGTGTGTGTGTGTGTGTGTATGCATGTGTATGCATGTGTGCCCCACTGTCCAGGGTGTAAGCAATGGTAACTCAAATGAACACCTTTTACAACCATGGCAGGCAAAAAAGTATCTCATTTGATGAGGCTTTTTCCAATCTTCAACTGTACAGTTTTAGTGTAAGGTAAGGTACACAATGGATGGGGTGCCAACCCTACACCGGGCCCAAGCACACACACAATCAATGAAACGTTACAGAGGGATTCAGCCTACATCACACTTTGGAGTGTGGAAAGAAACTGACGTACCTGGAGAAAAACCATTTGCGGGAAGAGAACATGCACACTCCACAGACACAAACAGACCAAAGGCAAGACTTGCACCCTCAACTCTGGAGATGTGGGATGACAGTGTTCACCTCCATCATACATGGCTCTTTCTTTGTATATAGACATATTTAATCTAAAATGCTTGTGAAGTTTTCGTGCACAATACTTGAGACATCTTATGTAACCCATGTGAGGATCGTGGTTCAGTCAGGGTTTTAGACAAACCCTTGGGGTGATTTTTAACCTTTCCATGCTGTTAATTCCAGGTTTTGTTAATGAACCTGACTTGACATGCTGTGCCAGCTCATCCATCTCATCACCCGAGACTCTGTGCACGCAGGTGATTGCAGATCTTTTAACCCCCTTCCTTTGAAATTTAATTTCCCTTCATTATCACAATTAGTAAGCGACAGTCATGGGTGTTCACCAAGATATAAATAGCAAAAACAATCAGCGTGTGAATTTCAGTTTCTTGATTAAGTGTGATGCACGTTCTACTTGCCTTCTCAGGACTGGGTATCTGATTTCAAAAAACAGTTACAGCAATGGTTCTTAAAGTAGGATGCAAAGCTGATGGTTTGTGTAATTATCAGAAACAATCAGAAGTGGGAGGTACCTGAGTACATGTACTTCATTACTGCTTTTAAGTACATATTTCTATATAATACTGTAGATCTGTACTTTTTAGTACAGTGTTACAATTCGTTTTACTTTGATCAAAAGTACAACAAATATCTGTACTTTTACTTACCTACATTCCTGCATGTCATTGCGTTACCTAACATCAGTGGTGTGTAGCATTTGAAGAGGGAATATCGTCACCTGCTGACTATTATGCCTAATTCCGTGACTTGCCTTTCCTTCTAGACACGCTTTATAACGCAACTGAGGTTTAAAATCAGAAGCATGGCTGGTATTAACTTAAACACATCTCTTGTTATATTGAACTTCCAGCCTCCTAACACACAGTATGACTGCAGTTCAATCCCTGCTATCCGTTATCACCCAAATGAGGATGGGTTCCCTGTTGAGTCTGGTTCCTCTCAAGGTTTCTTCCTGCTGAAATCTCTGGGATTTTTTCTTTGCCACTGTTGCCATCGCCCTTGGCCTGCTTATCACGGACAATTTTATCATTTTGATTGATACACATTCACATTTCATACAAACTTTCATTTTTTTTTTTTTTTTTGACAATTGTTCAAAGCGCTGTACAAATAAAATTGAATTGGTTACAGACAAAAACAACACGTTCACAATGGGAATCAGAGAGAGCGAGAGTTTATCTTTTTTACAATGAAAAAAGGCTATTAGGAGCTAATACAAGGCGAGGATTACTGTACTTTTACTCAAGCACACAAGTAAATGGAGGACTTCTACTTCTACTTGAGCCCTAGATAATCTACTTTGACTCAAGTTCAGGATTTAAGTACTTTGCCCCACTCTGGACACAATGACGATAATTACCGTCAAATGGAAGCTAATTACTATTCTACATTAATGTGTTCTGTGGGGAAAAACACAACTAACCATGGAAGCTTACAGTTTTTTAATAAATAAATGAAATATTCAAATAAAATTTTAAATGGGGTCCCTTAACCTGAGAACCAAAAGATCACTTGAATGTAAACGTCTGAGCTTCCCAAACTGCTAGAATGTTTAGGCAATGTTTAACAGGTGCTGTCAAACACAATTAAATACTAGACATTGGCTTCTCTTAAACACTCTCAAAATAAAAAAAATTTAACTTTCCTAAAACTGTAAAGTGCTTCATAAAGATCATTTTCCCTGAACGGTAAAAGCGACATTTAGGCATTTAGCAGACGCCCTTATCCAGAGCGACTTACATTTCATTACACATCTGAGCAGTGAAGGATTAATGAGCCTTTACTCAAGGGTCCTGCTCAAGGGCCCAACAGGGACACCTTGGTGGTTGTGGGATTTGAACCTGGGACCTTCCGAAAGGTAGGCCAATGCCCTAACCACTGAGCTACCCCTGACCCCTTACATGCAACACACAAAACACACAGAGGCTCAGTGTTACACTGGTAAATGCTTGTTTATTTTTCAAATCCATCCTTCAATACTTTAACACCAGAGCCGACTTCCACTAGGTTAAAACCTAAATCACTTAAACGTTTACTAATCCGCTAGCTAAAAATGTGATTCACACTTCATGAGAGGAAATTGACAAGCAAGGTGTTTAAAATATTAAAACACAGGGTAGGTCATATAAGCACTTCAAATTTCCCGGATACAGTGATGAAGGAAACGCATAAAGGTTTTAAATGTCAGACTCACAATGGCACATGATGTTAAAAAATAAACCTTATTTAAAAATCATCCGCAGATTCAGCTGGATTGTTTTATTAAACATCCAGCGCACACAGTTCCGGTGATCTAGGCATTACTAACACAGTAATTTAGGACCACACAACGGCTTATACCACGTTTTTTCTTTTTCTTCTTCTATTTTAACTATAGCCTGAAGCCATCAAAATATCAACACACAAACGCGCACGAGTGTGTTGCTTCGATTCTTCGAAAATGCATTCAAAACGAAACTGAAGCTAAAGACAAAACACTTGAAACAGTCCAGTTTCAACAAGCCCTTAGTTGCCACTACTGTGTATACTGTCTGTATTGTACAGTAACATTAACAAGACTTTACTTAAAGCCCCAATGAGGAATCAAAGCCTGGTCATATACGGTTAAAAAAAAAAAGAGCTTGACAACACTAAGGGTCATGGCTTAGTTTGTTTCTCACCGTATACAGTGTGAGCATCAAGTCTTTCTCTGATTTCAGAAATATTACACAAAACCTATGCTAGGAACAAACATACAGTTTATTGCTATAACATTCAACATTATGCCACAACAAGCATGTTTCTACCCAGCACAGTTCTCATGTTATGTTTGCACACAATCAGGAAAGAACTTCATGCTCTGTATGTATATGTATGTTTCAATCCTCATTTTACTAGTTCTCAAAAAACGAAAAAGTTCAACAAATGACATTCCCTAAATAGTGCACTACGTTATTAATAATAATGCCCTATATTCACACGTTCTATATAGTAAACAATAAATAGTGAGTGATGGAGTAATTTCAAGACACAGCACGTGAGTGGCTGAAGGACACATCTGCAAATATTCACCAGGAGGGAAAATGGTGAAGGTGACACGTCCTAACACACTAACAAATCAAAGGCAGGTAAGTCACAACCAATGTGGGATTGCTGATGAGAACATTAATGTGCATGCTTAAATAATTATGTATATATAACTATTTATATTACCTATGGCTGCACAAATTTTTTTTTTTAAAGCTGCGATTATGTCAGATATTGCAACTTAAACTGTGCGATATGCAACTATTAAAATATAAATTTTTTTACATAAAATCGTACATTTATTGAGGCTAATGGCAAATAACAGTACAGATGATATCATTAAGAGGATGTTTGCCAATTTACTTAACATCTCAAAACAAAAAAACAAAAAATAATTATTTTAAAATATATATAATTATTCACAAACTTCCAGACTGTCTGTATTACTGGTAATAAATTGCAGATTTGTGCAATAAAACAAGTGTTAGGGTCCATATTTCGATAATGATTTGTAGGTAATTAACTGTGCAGCACCAATATTATGTAATAATAATAATAATAATAATAAGTAATAAAATATGGTGTGATTAGTTTTACAGCTAAATGAAAATGCTGGCTCTAATTAATCCTTAAACACGCTTGCGTTACAGAAAAAAAAAAATAGAACAAATAACAAAAAATAAACTTATCAACCAGCTCAGTTGGATTGATTCCAGCTTACTGGGAAGTTTCTCAGGTTAACTGGGTGGTCAACGGTATGTAATTTTTGATTTCAAATCATAAAAATGCTTCTATACCTACATCATGATTCTAAATGATAAAACGTTATTCAGTATATCTACAGTATTCATAAAACTATGTTTTTTTTTTATACCATGTACATCTATATACTTCTATACAGGCATAGACAGATATACAAATATATAGACTGCACAGTTATTCTGAACTGCTGTATTTTGTGCATTAATTGTGTCATAGGTTTAGAGGTTTTTATCTTTATTTGAGAACAAAATCTATAACCAATGTCTTAAAGCTTTTTCAAAACACAGTTACAATTTCCCCAGGTCCATTACATCCTGTCAGACTTCTGATTAGGGCTTTAAAGTGTCTCCAATCTTTTTTACATCCATACTAAACATATATACTTCAGGTGAAGTACAAACACTGATCTCTACATAGTGAAAAAAACAGCTGCTTAGTTTCTGCTACAAAATATAAATCCTTTGCGATTACACTTAACTGTGACAGTCTGAAAAGCCGAGTGCACGACTGAAGGCATATTTATTTTATTTTACAATACCTGAAGATTTCATACAACTTGAGTCAACTTGAGGTTCCGTCCATAAAAGAAATGAAACGCGACTTGCCTTCACTCCGGCACGCACAATAAAAACAAACAGCGTGACCGATTCTCGGCTGCGTGGGTTACATACGGCACGGCCGAGCATCTGACGGAGGAGTGAGTCTTCATAATAATATTAATAATAATAATAATTATAATGGGGGAGCAATATTTTACACTTTATTTACAAATATACATGCTAAAAACGGAAAAAAAATTAACCTGTAGCTGTATGTTCATAAGCACCTCTCTCTGACCCTCACCTCACGTTCTATTTCTCTATTTTTTTGTAAACATCTGCACAAGAAAAGGGCACAGGTGCGTCAGAGTCCATCGCTGAGATCCTGGAGTGTGTATGTGTGTGTGTGTGCGCGCGCCTGTCTGTGTTTTTATAGAGACAGAGAAAGAAAGTGAGGGAATTTTTCAGAAGTCGTCCATTAAAGTCCATTAGCACTGATCTTAGATTTCTGCGCCAGTTCTGCTCCTTTCGCCTGACAGAAAGAAAACAAAAACAATGATGAGCAGCTACACAGCAGCTGTATCCAATTAACTGCATTTCCTAGCTTATTTTAAACAGCTCTAACTCGGTGCATGTGTGTGGTGTGTAATTCAAGGGCTTCAGTGGTAATGAGTAGATTTGGAAGGCTACTGGTCATGTGACTAAAAGCTTTTGTGAGAAATTTGGTTTGCTTTGTGCCTTTGTAATGATCATTACTGTTTAGATCTGATTCTACTGTCGTTCTCTTCCAGCAGGGTGCGGCAGAATTGCCAACTTTTGGGCACAGAAAGTGGATTGTGTAGATTTTGGGAGACTTAATCAGTTAACGGCATGTTTTGTTGCTTCATTTAAGCAACACAACACACACAGACACACACTTACATGGATTAACTGAGCTTCTGGAGATGGCATTTCCAACTCACGCTGTTTATCTGCCAGTTCCTCTGCCTAAGATACACAGGAAAAAAAACAGCATTAAAACAGATTAGATTAACATAATGACACTGAAATGCAAACCACACTTTATATATTACAACATTCTAGACTAGGGGTCGGCAACCCGCGAGTGCAGAGCCGCATGTGGCTCTTTCATCTCTCTGCTGCGGCTCCCTGTGGCTTTGGAAAATAAATAATGAGTATTTTATTTAAATTGATTTTATTTCATTATTTTTTTTTAATATAATTCTAAATTTGAAGATTAAATATGGTGATCTTATAACATTTGTTGCTCAAAAAAAAAATGTCATAACTGCCGATGTGCGGCACACGGTTTATATAAATGGTACTTTTTTATTTATTTATTCAGGTTGGCCACTGACTGCACGCGCAACACAAATTATAACAGCACTCAGAAGCAGACACCATTATTGGTTTGCCTGCAGGTGGATAATTTAAGTTCGGCATTTTATTTATTAAAAAAAAAAAAAAAAAAAAAAATCCAACTTTCATCCAACTGTTTTTTTGTTTTTTTTTCCCCACTGAGTTGCATGCAGAAAAAAATATTTCGTTTTCTCTGTAGCAGTTCATTGATTTCATAAATGCAACACATTATATATTTTTTTTATGACAAAAGTAAAAAAAACAAAAAAACATGTGTTTTCATTTTAGATGTCAAAAGGGTTTTTTTGGCCGCTGGTGTTTTCTTTTCTGTGGGAAACCTTTGAGTGTTTAAGGTTGACGACCACTGCTCTAGACTTTGGTCACAAATTTCACACGTCTCTCTACAAGTCGATTGTTAAATCAATAATAAATTCCTCATTACAAAGAACAAGACACATGTTTCTCATTCAAAGTTTTAGTGGCACAATCCCAAGACATTAATTACATGAGAAACTATTAAAGTCCAAATAATTAAAACAAACTGGATTGAATAAATAAATTCAATTAAAAACTGAAATTAAAATTTTTTTTTATAAATGCTGCTTGTCTCACTGTTATTGCCAACTGTTAATGAGTAATTAGTAACAGACTAATTGGTATTTAAAATTCAACCAAATAAAAATGTATTAACTGACGAATTTGGTGTTGTTTTGAAAAAAAATTCAAGTAAATTAAAGCTTTTAATAATAATAATAATAATCCAGAACCTACAGATCTTATATATTATGCACCACAAGAGGGCGCACTTACAGGTCAAACTTTATATAAACGTAGTAGTTGACATTCTGCAGAAAAAACAGCCAGAATCAAAAATTATCTTGTCAGGCTGTTGCCAGATTGCGCAGTTTTTGTGGCTGGAAAGGAGTTCCAACACCGGAAATTATTTGGCGGTTTTTTTTTTCCCCACGACAACGATAATCACTGTAATTTGCAAAGAGAATCCTTTTACGAATACTGAAAAGAACTCACTAACCTTCTTGTCCTTGATGACGGGGGCGGAGTCAATCAGCATTTCCACAGAAGAGGAAACGGACTTTGCTTCACTCTCAACAGGAGACTTCTATTACACACACACACACACACACACACACACACACACACACACACACACGTCAGATTACATAACATTCAGCTGATCTTAGAAACATCATCAGTTGTTTGTGTGTGTAAGCAGATTCCTGGCATTCCCAGACCAAAGAAAAGTCTCAGAGATTAGATCCAAACTACATCTGGAGGGGAAAAAAATATAATAATAATAAAAAAAACTCTCAGACTATGAGAAGCAAAATCCAGTGAGAAGATGACAATTCCCAAGGCCCAGTCCCCTGACCCCAACTGGGATATACAGGGGGAAAAAAGTCATTGATGTAAGATACATGTGAACAATAATTTATTTATTTATTAATCTTAAACACTGTGGTGGCAGCAGCATGATGTGGGGAGTTTCTCTGCAACTGGGAGTCGGTATAGAGGGGGTAAAAATGGATGCAGAAAAATAAAGAGCTATATTTAGTTTTCAGGATCTCAGGCTGGGGCGACGATTTATCATTTCAACCAGAAAACGACCTGAAGCATCCCGCTATGCAAACACAAGAGTGTCTTCAGGACAGTATGAAAGTCATGGAGCGGCCAAGCCAGAGTACTGAACCCAACATACCAGTTTTCCATCAAGGCAGTTCTGGAGCCGATGCCTAATTTCGAAACAGTTCTTTGTTTTTTCGGACAGCGAGAGCACCGGCCCTCAGACAGAATGAAACGGTTCCTTGACGACACCGATGCTTGGGCTAGAACAAAAAACATTATCCCGACCAACTCAAAGTTTGTGACCACCGTCTTTAAAACAGGAGTAGTGTGGTCATGTGTAGTGCAGTGATGTATCTACCAGAAGAGATAAAGAAAACGACCAGCGCAAATGCTTTCTAGTAATGATGGTTTGACCACAAATCAGACTCGCAAAAGCCTTGTTGAAGTTCACCATTTGTTGTTGTGCTTAAATCCATTAAATGGATGTAAACAGCGATGCAAGCAAGTTCTTAGGCGGTTCACTATTGAACTGGCTCTGAACCGGCACTGGCACCAGACATGAACTAGCATCCCGGTTCACTTTGGTGGAAAAGGGGTAATAAAGCGTCTCCGGAGACCAGAACATGACCGATATGTACCGATGCTGCCCAAACAACCTGGTTGAGCTTGAACAATTCTGCCAAGAAAAACAGAAGAAACTTCTGAAAGAAAGTCGTGACAAGCTTGTAGCATCATACATAATCAGACCTGAGGATGTCACTGCTGCCAAACAAAGGTGTTTCAACCAATTACAGTGGAACCTTGGATTATGAGCATAATTCGTTCCAGAAGCAGCTCGTATTTAAAAACACTTGTACACCAAAACGAATTTCCGAATAAGAATTTTTCGCATAAGAAACAATGGAAACACAAATTATTCGTTCCACAGCCCCAAAAAAATAAATACATACAAATAATTAACACAAAATATAAAAGAAAAATAAAACTAATTAACCTGCACTTTATCTTTGAAAAGAATCGCGACAGAGCAGTGTTTCTGTGTAGAGTAGTGTGTGTGTGTGTGTCTGTGACGGCAAAAGTAGAAGGAGTCTGTGTGTGTGTGGCACGGTGTCCCATGACGCGCACACACACAGACACAAAGAGCAGGCTGATGCAGAGAGAGAAAATGGATCTTTAACCTCTCTAATGAGACTCGCTTTTGCTTTACACGCGCGCTGTACACACACGCATATAGACACAAAATAAAATATGTTTTACACACACGTGGTCACAGTGTTATAGTAAACAGTACACATGTGCACGGATGTTGATTATACCAGTAAGAGATGAGCACTAAGACCCAGCAGGGGAGACGATTACCCACAATTCCGCAGCGCAAGAGAGAGAAAAACTGTTGGCTCAGTTGTGATCACGTGACACTCGGAGTCAAAACAAGAAGCGCTTGCGTGATACATGATACTTGGTACTCGTAAACCAAGACTTGTTCGTTTTACAAATCAAAATTTATTAAACATCTTTGCTCGTCTTGAGGAACACTCGCAAACTGAGTTACTCGCAATCCGAGGTTTCACTGTACTTGGTGATGGATCTGAATGCTTAGGGAAATGGGATATTTTAATCTTTTTAAACAATGACAAATCTTACTTTGTCATTGCACAATATTGATGGAAAAATGGTGTGGAGAGTGATGGGGTGGGGGGGGGGGGGAGGGGGATTTGAATTCAGTGTGAAATGTTACAAACTGTGGAAAATCTGAAAGGGTCTGAAAACTTTTTTCGCATGCTTTTTAAAACCTACGCACCTCCAGTTTGGGCACGGGAGGAATAACAGGAGCTTTTGGTATGAGGTCCGTCAGGTACATGGCTCTGGAAAGCAGCAGCAAAGATGGAGGGACGTTTTCCTTCAAGTGCAGATCAAGCCACTATAACACACAACACAGAACGGCATTAATGCATCTTTATCAGGTGTAAACAGTTCAGAGTTTGAAAGTAATGTAGCATGGATTAATTTCAAAAAAAATAAATAAATAAAATTACTCCTAGTGCATTCATTACTGACGCGTACATTACCTACTGCCTGTCACTGCCTGCTTTACGATGACGTACCTGTTGGAGTTGGAGTCGTAGCTGATCTGTCGAGAGACCGAGTGACCTCATCCCTCGACTCCTACACGCAGCCTGAAGCTCCGTTACGGTCATCGCTGAAACTCCTTCCTTAGAGATCATCTAAACATAGAGGTGGGAGTAGGACACAGGAACAAGATGCTTTATTCAATTAAATTTTAGTTGTACAGTGCTTTTAACAATCGTCACTGTCATATACATGTATGAATCAAAATGATCAGATTGTCCCATTTATTAACAATGTTACAGGACATCCTGCCCTCTTCAGCTAAATACTTCCAAAACTAAAGTCATGTGGTTTGGAAAAAAAGGTCACGTTCCATCATGCTATCCAAGTATCTGCTCCCTTGATGGGACACCATTGGATCAGACTACTGAATATAAATATCTGGGTATTTGGCTAGATA
>JAQMYJ010000009.1:21174719-21189882 GCA_030014305.1 Clarias laeviceps
AGTTTTATTTATTTGATAGTGTATTTCACATTTTTTGTTTGTAAAGGCTAAATACAAATAAAAAGTGAACCTTATTTATTTATTTTTTTTACTGTTTTTATTTTTTTTTAATTATAGAATTTTAATGGGAGGTATTATAGACTTTGCATACATCCATTGTGTGTGTCCTCTGCAGTTTTTTACTGAGGCTTTTTAATATTGTCCATATCGATATCGGAATTATATAGTATCGACCAAAATTAAGAAATATATTGTGATATAAATTTTTGCCATATCGTCCAGCCCTATGTTAAATACACTAAAAGTATTTTTACTAAGGTCAGGGGCAGCTCAGTGGTTAAGGCTTTGGACTACAGTTCAGGAAGGTCCCAGGTTCAAATCCCACGACCATTAAGTTGTCCCTGTTGGGCCATTGAGTGAGGCCCTTAACCCTCAACAGCTCAGATGTATAATGAGATAAAAATGTAAGTTGCTCTGGATAAGAGCGTCTGCTAAATGCCTACATGTAAACATTCTGTATATATTTTCCAGAAATTCGTCAATTTTAGAGAGTTTACCTGAACAGCTCGAAATGTGAGAATCGATTATGAATAAAAAACAAAAAGACCCATCAGCTGATCAAAAAAATAAATGAATAAAAATCAGGTACATCTTATTATCGAGTAAACTGAACAGCTATATTTATACATTGACTAGAGATGGTAATCACCAGGGATCACCCCATATGATATCACAACACCTACAGTAGATGCAGGTTTGATCTGCATTGCGATTCTTTAAATATGACCATTTTGTAAATATTCCAATGTGTTTTGTTTTTTGTTACATTTCTATACAAACTTGGCAAACGCTTCACTTCCACCACACAGGAAGCTGTGCTGTACAGTTTAGAGCCACCTGTACATTTACAGAGGAATGGTAACATTTTACCACCTCAAATGCATTTATAATAGTTTTTACAAATAAATAAAAATTTAGGAGTGAGGGCAGCAATACAAAAGAATCACAATACATCTCTAATATTTACATGTTTTGTTTTGCATTTTTTTTAACACACCCCATCATTCAGTCATCATATAAACACTAGGTAATATTAAAAACACTGTTTCATGTGGAAATCACCTAAACACAACACGAAATTGAAAGTAAATCCAAAAGTAAAAGCAAAGACCAAACAACACCCAAGTGTTAAAAGACAAACAACCAGCTTGTTTCACAAAACTAGCAAAATATCATAATATTTGTCTACATATACAAGTAAAATTTTTCTATTACATTTCTATTACTCAGTGACAACTTAAAATTTTGAATTTCCTTCGTGATCGATAAAGTATCTATCTATCTATCAATCAATCAATCAATCTATCTATTTTGTGCAATAAATAAATTAGCTAAATTTGTGGACAACAGTACAACTCTACTGCCTTACTTTTTTTTAATGAAAGATGACAAACACAAACCAAAACGATATCCCTTCTAGTAGTGAAGCCTAAAAATGTTTGACTGCTGTAACAAAATAAAAAAAGTTTAGATTGTTGACAGTTTTGTTGAGTTTGCAAGGAACTCGCACTTCACAACACAAACTAATGCAGCGTTAAAAAGAAATATTTTTACACCACCTTTCCTTTATTAAACTTCTCAGACATTACTAGCAAAGACAGTAACACCATTTATCAGACACACCAATGCAAAGTGACTTTCTACTTGTACAATAATATTAATAATAAAAATAAGTTTGTTCTAGTTCAGCAAGTCTATGAAACTTGGGATGTTTTGCGGTTAAGGAGCACATCATTTAGGTACCCTGTGCAGCCTTTAATCACAAGACATCACTAAGCCCTGATGTATGCTTATGAACATTAAAAAATATAATAAAAATCTCATTACTGCTCCAGTTTTAATTTATTAATCGTTCAGGTGGAGACCACTGCAATTTGTTTAAACAGCCTGAAGACAGAAGGGGGGGAAAAAAAAGAAAAAAAAAAAAGATGAAAACAAGTGCCCTTATAAAGCACACGGGAACAGATCCAGTGTTGTTTTCAGAGTGTAGTGGTAGCTCAGTATCTTAGATTGCACTATTGGGTAGAAGGTTGCAGGTTTAAATCCCAGCTTAAACCACCATGCTACCATGCTCACGGATTCCCACAATGCACTACCCGCACCTGCTCAGCTGTATAAATGTGATCAACCCAAGTTACTCCGGACATTTGAGCTCAGATTAGAACACATAATAACTACACACCGAGTCACCTCACCTCCTCATCACCTCCCTAACGACATAACACTGAGAGCGAGTTTATCGGCACACGTCGAAATTCATCACATCTCTGAAATGGAAGCATCACCTCACCTCGATCTGGTGACAGCGAGCAGCACCTGGGAGCTGAAGACGGCCATGATGATGGTGGTCTCACCGCACGCGCCGTCCTGCCAAAAAAATAAAAAGACAACACACACAGTCAGACCTACATTCAACAAAACATCAGGAGTGGAAAAGAAAGAAAGGAAAACCCCGGTGTAATAAATAAGCTGAGGGTCATTCAGTTTCTCACAGGGGATGAAACACTGCTGTCACACGACACCAAATAACTTTGACACGTGCACACGTGTGTCTGTGTCTGTCAGATTGCTGCTTGCTAATTTGGTAACAGACTCACATCGCTCCAAGCCAAACTGGAAGCCATGTCTGCTATTTCATAAATGTTAAATACATGTAAAGTAAAAGTAAGGAAACTGGTTTGTTTGTCGTTACAGAAGACATTCTGCAAACTCATTTTCACTTCTCTAAATAAATTCACCAAAAATAATGAAAATTGACTATTAACACAAGCTACCTGTAGGTTTATGCTAGAAGCATTTTCTGGGGGGAAAAAAGAATTCCTAAAGTGCACAAAGTGCTAAGGTGTACTAATGTCATATTACGATCCTCATCAATGACGTCATAAAAACTTTTCAGAAATGTTTTTTTTTTTTATTTCAATTGAATTATTTGAATAAGTGTTAATGTTACATTAAAACGACACTAAATAATTTGACACATGATGTGCACTCATTAATTTAAAGAGTCATTTTGGGATTCGGTTCCCTACATCCAGTGCACTAAACAAAAGCTAAATTATTATTTGCATTTAAACTAATAATTTTATTATCTGTGACAAAAACAGAAGACAAACCTGAAAAATATTTTTAGTTTACGTTCACCTAGAGTGCTGCAATAACACCATGGGAACAAGCAATCCTCAATACTCGCTATATGATGGGACGTGTACCAATCGGATACATAAGGCACTAACAGGGGCACTGGAAGCAATTATTATTTTTCACAGTCCATATTTAAAGGGAGCATAGATAGATTTGGGACGCAGCCCAAGGTCTAAACATGCGGCAACGTTATTGCGTGATTTTCATAAACAGCCAGCGCAAACTATTGTGGAAAAGTGACAGTTTTAGAGTAAATGTGAAGCAAACAAATACCTTTTAGAAATGTTGGGTGTCCTAAAAAGACCCAAAACAACCCAATTCCGTTGTTTAGACGGAATTCATTTGACGCAGCTGGAAGGAAAATGGAGTTTGGTTATAAGGGTCAAATTTCTTCTTTGATGTCCAGCAAAAACTATCCTTCTACAAACGATATAAGCCATTCACGATACTCTAACTCCTTAAAAGTTAACTGTTTTTGTAAAAATACAGCGACGAGTTTAGAAAATCCGACGCTAAGACACTCAGTGGACCCAGCAGCGTACAACCGACTAGGCCGAGTTCTACCCCCTACCGGCCTTACCGACAGAATCGACAGCCAGAACAGCTGAGATGCCCGGATGAGGGATGAGCCCTAGTGTGATTGACAATAAATAAAAACCAATCAGAATGTAAGTTGAAAGTGAGCTGAGTAGCAATTGGCCAATAGGCTGTCGGGAGTTTTTTTTAACGACAGAATGTGATTGACAAAAGAATCAACCAATAGAGTCATGAAACGACTGGCCAATCCTTTTTCATGGAACCGAACATGCGATACTGGGGAATTACCCACCATAGCGCGCGTGACGCGATCTGAGCTCGAGTGCCTGATCTCAGATCAGCATCGGCGCCATATTTGAGCAGAAAATGGTGGGGAAAACTGTTCAGGGTACAGTTGTCATTTAATGAAGCGTCATATTACATACAGTTTGTGCGGTCAGTGTACGCAGACGTCGGTCTTGTTTTGTTGCCTGGAGCAACCACACACACACACATTGACTCATAGTTTCAGTATCTGGAAATCTACTGTACAAGCAGTGGAATTTTCCAACAAAGCGTAATAAAATTTTATAAACCGATCCCTGGTTTAGGGAAGAAATACATGGCCGCAATGCAAATGTCTGTATACCTAAGCTTATGTTTTCACTGATAGTATAGATTAGGTCGGAAAACAGTAAGGGAAGTATTAGCCGCAGATGTTAGCTCTACGTCAACGCATCCGCCATATTGGAGAGGTCCAGACTGACTGGATGGGTACTTGTGTGTAGACTAAATAAACATTTTGGACAGAAAATAGAATAAACTAAGATAAACCCTGCAAGATTTGAGTAACAATTATACTGCTATTCACAAATAAACCTATATATAAAATATATCTTATATCATGTGGTTAAATTCTTTTTGTTATGGCCCAGCTGAAAGTTATATAAGAATATATATTATAAAATATATATAAATATATATATTATCTCATATTTAGTCCAATTAACAAAGAGTTCAATTAAAATGAAAATCAGATCAGACAGTCCAGTAAGATATTGGAGAGGATTTTAGTAGCAATGGAAAGCAAGGAGATCCCTTAAGATGTATAATGCATGTGTTAACACAAATAATTTAACACTGGTTGTCTTCAACTATACACTTCAGACCTGTCCCTACACCAAACACTTAAATGAACACTAATTAAACTCTTCTCTCTTAGATGCTGAGCATTTTTGGACTAGCATCAGGATAGGGGGTTGTGTTGGTGGTGAATTTGTGCTTCCTCTGACACACTGATTCTTTCTTTTTGTTTCAGCGAGAAGTACTGTAGGACTTCGCCAAGGAAAGCATGTGACGTCACTTTTTATGGCACTGAGAGCCGCGAAGTGGGCTGCAGATTATAGAGGGCATTGTCGTTTATAGGTTAGTTTGTAGTTTTAAATGGTGGAAAAGAGAAATGGTAAAATCATGGCAGTTGTGTGAAAGCTTTATGCGAATAGATAAAACTTATAGATGCGTGACTCACCTGATGATGTCCTAAATAGTCTGCTCCAATCACAACTGTTTCAAGCCCCAATAATAGAGATGTGTAGGACTGTCATCATCTGATCAAAATGATTCCAAGAAGAAAGTGAACCTAGAGAGAGGAAGAGACCGTTTTACTTGTGGAGGATAGTTCTGCCCTACTCTCACCTCTAAAGATAAAAAATGAGTGGATGGCAACTTGTGAAAGCAACAGTGCGACTTGTCAGTTTGGCGCACGTACCCCTGAGGAGTGTGAAAAGTAGGTGTATGTCGTGTGCTGTCGTGTTAATGAAGTGTGCCATGAATGAGCCCCAAAACTCCATGATTGCATGACTTCATGAGGTTGTTTTTCGTTTATTCCACACTTCGTGGTGGGAAATGTATGAATCTGTTTATGATCTGCTGTGCTGTAAGAGCAGAGTTTGATTTATTATTTCCGATGCTGTCGGCTGTGTCACTGTTTCCACTCCTAGGACACCTCCAGAGCTCTCCTACATTTTGGTGGAGATAGGGGTGATTTCCTATTTTAAGAATGTTAATTAATTACTTTTACTTCTACTCCTAAAAGTAGGACAAAAATTGCATAATTCTGAGAATTTTTGGCCACTTAGGAGCGATTTCCTACTCTGAGACGCTTAGTCAATATGGGGCCTTGATGTTGCTCCATCGGACTTTCACCAGTTTGGTCCCCTGTATGCAGCCCTACAAGGACAAAGATTCACTTCTGATTAAGAAGTGAAGACAGTGGTTCATTTGTGGCTTACAGCTCAGCCTAAAACATTTATTAATGAGGGAAGATGAAAGTTTGTTGACAGATAGACAAAGTGTATTGAAAAGATAGGAGATTATGTAAAAAATGATGTACTTGTCTTTTCCAAAAGTGTGCGCCAGAGTGTGGATAATTTTTGACTCACCTTCATATATGAAGAAATTCATCTCATATATTTATGCTTTGGGTAAAATAGGTAAATTATAAAAAATTAAATATACAAGTAGCAGCGTATAATATATCATAACTAAGAAAACTTTGTAGTGATGCATGGATCATGCATTTTTAAAACACAATCTAACCCCTACCTGATAAGAGAACCAACCACTCCACTGAACCTGCACTAATACGCACAAATAAAATACCTGCCTAATGACCCACAAAAGAACATGATGGGTGACAGAAAGTAAAGGGAGGACTTTACTCTCTGCCCTCCCTTGTATGGGGGGATATATTATTACTATATTATACTATACTGTATATTTATTAGATCCTCCTGTTTCTGAGAATCTAATAAATACATAATAACGAAAATAATAAAAAATACAGTAGGCTAAATGAATTGTTCCAGACTTACTTCAAAAACATGAGGTTTCGCAAATGATCCACAAAATATAAATAAAACAATAAACAAATAAATGTGTTATATGTTAATTAATAGTTGTATCAGCTGTACTAAAAAAAACTGTTATTGAAAATTTATCAATTAATCAACCTTGAGCTGTACTCCTCACTGTACTCTCTGCTTTTTTTGGCTGCATCACACCACCACAACTGACATACTGCTGAGTGCAAAAGTTCTTCTGACTGTAAAGAAAATCACTTCCTTTATTTTACACTTCATGAATAAAACACGAGTTCCATCTTATGCCTTCCATGTTTTGTTAAAAATACAGCTCAGACATTATGGTATCTGAGTCTAAATCAGCAGTTATCTTTATTTTTATAATCAGGCTTGAACATTTGCATCCCTTTTTGACCTGCTCTGGTTCATTTATTAAATTATTTCATTCTTTAATAGAACTCATGTGTGTGCATGTTTAGTCTTAAGGCATGTTCAAACAAGTTTAAAACATTTTAAGTAGCCTACTGTAGCAGTTGAGAAACGAGTCAGTAGGGTAAAGGCAAACAGCTCTGACTGGGATTAAAAAATAAACTGAGCATTCTTTTATAACTAGGGGTGACAAGTTATGAAGCACAGTGCCATGAAGAAGTATTTGAGTCACTAAGACGCTCCATGTTGCTAGATCAGCTGAACTATCATCTGTCCTGATCCCCCTGGACCTGTCAGCTGCATTTGACACAGTGAACCACAAGATTATATTATCTATTCTTACAAGCCTTGGAATCTGTGGAACAGTGTGGCTATGGTTTGCTTCCTACATAGACGATAGGTCATATGAGGTGACATGGAGGGGATCCACATCTGCCCAACACAGACTCTCTACTGGTGTCCCACAGGGTTTAGTACTTGGTCCTGTTCTGTTCTCCCTCTTTACCCGGTCTCTTGGTAAGGTCATATTATGACATAGCTTTTCATACCATAGTTATGCAGATGATACGCAACTTATTCTCTCCTTTCCTCCCTGAGACACTCAGGTTTCCACCGGGATCTAAGCATGTCTGGCAGACATCTCATCCTGAATGGCAGCTCATCAGCTGAAGCTCAATCTACAAATAAATTGTAAATAAAACCAAACTGCTGTTCATCCCTGGCGAATCATCCCCCGGTCAGGACCTTGTGATCTCCTTGGATAACGATCGGATCACTCCTTCAACCACTGACCACAATCTTGGGGTAACTCTGGACAATTATCGGTCGTCTTCCCCACACATTGTTAACCTTACTTGCTCTTGTTGATTTCTTCTTTACAACATCATCAGAATTCGCCTTTTTTTTTTTCTACTCAGGTGCCTGTTCAGTCCTTGTTATTTCAATCTTGGACTACTGCAACTCCCAACTTAATGTAAGTGAGTATTCCTTTATAAGGTCAAGGTTCCTTTATAAGGAATCAAATTCAAAACCCTGATGCTTGCCTACAAAGCTAAAAATGGCCCAGCATCTACTTATCTTTCAGCTCTAATCGCACCTCGCACCGCACCGTTCCCTCCGATCCTCCAGTACTGCTCGCCTAGATGATGGAATGAACTTCCTCTAGATGTCCGTTCCTCTAGATGGCACCCTCCTCCCTATTAAAAAAAAACATCATTTGACTGATGGCACTTACTTGGTAACCTAGTAACCCAGTGTAAGTATCTATTAAACGACGGAAAATTCAAAGCACTTTTAGTAAGTAGCTCTGGATAAGAGCACCTGCCAAATGCTTACATGTAAATGTAAATTTATTTACCCCACCCCCTTATGATTTTTTATGTTTATTATTTCTTGTAAACATGTCATATTAAATTATTCAGATCATCAAACAAATTTTAATATTACACAAAGATCATTTATTAAGGTAAAAAAGCTGTCCAAACCTGCCTGGGCCAATATGAAAAAGTAATTGCCCCTAAACCTAATAACTGGTTGTGCCAACCTTAGTGGCAACAACTGTAATCAAGCGTTTGTGATAACTGGCAATGAGTCTTTTACATTGCTTTGGGGGAATTTTGGCTCTTGTGTGCAGAATATGTTTAACCACCCTGGCATTTCGAAGCTGAAACCTTTAACTTTTAAACAACGCTTATTTAATCAATAAACCAACGCTTTATTTTTAGCTTCACAGCTCCTTAAAATAACGTGGTCTCTTCTTTATCCATAAAACTCACAAATGCGGAATGTTCTACAGCATTCACCATTCTATCTGTATCTGTAGTTCTTCGTCTAACAACTCATGCAGTGTTCACTCCTCTCTGTCCAACCATATCGAAACCAACCAGGCAAATAATGAATATAACTTGAATATAAAAAAGTCTAAATAAATTGGCCTAAAACATTTGATCTCTTAACCTTGTAATGCGTACAAGATTTCTGAACTTGTAAATCATCTGATCGCATCCAGTGAATGTTACATTTATTTATTCATTATTAATTAATACTTTTAGTCTGTTGAAAATAGAACATACATGTTAGATTTATGCATAAAACAAATCTCTACTAGACTTGCACATTCATGTTTCAAGAGCATCGACTTTAGTTGTGTTTAAAATGCTTAAAAATACTGTTTATCAGTAACTCAGTCAGATAGATATCTAGATAAATCTGTTTCTTTGTGGAATACTTGTACTTTCATACTTCAATACATTCTAGAGCATGTACAGTACTTAGTAGTTCTACATGAGTAAAAAAAACTGAAGTGTTACTTCTACTTGTTGTGCACTCAAATCTCCACTCAAATCTCCATTTAATCCTTCTTTTGAATCCATTTAAACCTCCTTTTGAATCGTCGTTTGTTTAGTCGTTTCTGTTGTGTTTAATCACTTATTACTCATCGTTATCTTTGTTATCAATGTTATCTTGTTTTTTATTGTTTAATGTATCCTTGGTATGATCTGGTAGGTGACCTTGGGTGACCAGAAAGGTGCCTATCTAAATAAAATGCATTATTGTTACATTTTAAGGCAAGTACTCCTACTTTTATTTGAGTATTGAGTTTGTATATTTCTGCTACCTCTGTTTAAAACATTTTGGAAAAGTAAGAGGAATGGGAAAAAAAACTTAGAGAGACTTTCAGCAAGATGTGTATGTAAATCCTGTTATTTGTGATAAGTAAAGAATTACAATTTGGTATCAAAATGTTTCGAGATTAGCTCTGTTTATAAGTTCTGTTTTATCCTCCCTCAGACACCTTGAACCCTGGTAGTAGATTGCCTGGACTGTTCTGTATGACGCACCAACAATGGCAGCAATGTTGTAGATTGTTCTCCGACAATCATTTTCAGGGGTTGAGCTCGTCGAAGGTCTTCTTAATCTTGTCCTGATCATAAAGTATCGCTGTATCGCTGTTGCGGTATCGCTGTAGACTTTTGAATCATGTCACATGTCTCTGAGGCAGATTTGCACAGTTTCACACAGAATTTCTTCGCCATCAGCTAAATTATGCCTGGCAGTTATCAATGAGCCATAAAAACAATTATGAATTAATGCATTACGGATTACTGATGTCAAAAACTAATCCATTTAGTTCTTTAGGATAATCAGATAATTTTCCAGGGTAAGTGTACATTAGGACTTGCAGTTAAATAGTTATACAGAAAAGTCCAACTACATGTTAGTGCTGGCTTTCTTATGGGATGAGTCAACGTGAGCTACGTGTATTCGACAACCAGGGAAGAAAGAACTACACATCCCATCATGCATTTCACTCCCTGTAGCACATCCAATCAGATGGATTTCCTCTTCGAGCTGATCAGTGTTGCCAGATAATGGATAATTGTGATCGATAAATAATGATCTCGTAATGACGTCTCATTTTAGTGACATTATTAAAGAGCCCTGATCTATAGAATGTATGGAAATTGCTTGTTTTTCAGTTACCTGGTTGTATTTTGTCATTCAGTCTAAGGTACATGATAAATCAGTGTTCCAGGAAAACCAGGTCTTATTGTGTAGCCCACTCATTTTATTTAGTGTCAATGATTCATTTAATTAGACTGATTCATTCATGATTAATCATGTTCGGATCTCATTAAACCAATCTGGAAACCATGCATGACAAATTTTCATCAGTTCAGTCAAGAAAGTATGGTTGATTAACAAACATACGGTGGTGTAGTGGTTAGCACTGTGACCTCCAGGTCTGAGGGTTCGATTCCCGCCTTGGGTCTGTGTGCGTGGAGTTCTGTGTGTGTGTGTGTGCACATGTTCTCCCTGTGCTTGGTGGGTTTCCTCCAACAGTCCACGGACATGCCGGTTAGGCTAATTGGTTTTCAAATTCCCCATAGTCTGTGTGTGCCATGTGATGCATTGGCATTTCATCCAGGTTATACCCTGTCTGAATTTCTCCATACATTTTTCTTCAAAATTCTTCATTTGGCATTAACTTAATACTGCCAACAAAGCTCAGGGTTGGCTGATTGATTAATTGGATTTAAAGCGGCAGGTTTCCAGATTACATCTGACAACCAGAACATTCAAGATTTTAAATTCTATAATAATAATAATAATAACCTGGCAATTCTGAACAATCAATATGATCAGTGCAATTTTTATCAATGCAAAGATTAGTTTGATTTTTTTTCCGGCCAATTCCAGACACCCTGAATACTGTAAGTGAAATAATCTAAAAAATGTTAGAGTCCATATATTATAATTTAGACTAACAGTGGTGTAATGGTTAGAACTGTCACCTTGCACCTCCAGGATCTGAGTTAGATTCCTGCCTCTGGGTCTCTGTGTCAATGGGGTTTGCAATGTCCTCCCGGTGCTTGGTGGGTTTCCCCCAAAAGACATGCAGATTAGACTAATTGGCATTCCCAAATTGCCTGTAGTAAATGTTGACTGGAGGGCCCACCATGGTTGTAAAAATGGGCATAAAGACTATGGTAATCACTATTGGCCTCCAAACCTGCAATGACATTGTATCCTAATGCATACAATTCAATATAAATATATAGTTGGTCCCCCTTTTGCAGCTATAACAGCTTCCACTCTTCTTGGAAGACTGTCCACAAGATTTTGTAGTGTTTTTATGTAAATTTGTGCCCATTTATTCTGTAGAACATTTATGAGGTCAAACACTGATGTTGGACGAGAAGGCCTGTCTCACAATCTCCATTCCAGTTCATCTCAAAGGTGCTCGATGGGGTTGAGGTCAGAGCTCTGTGTGTTTAGGCCAGGCAAGTTCCTCAGTCTTTATAGTCCTTGCTTTGTGCACTGGGGCATGGTCATGTTGGAATAGAAAAGGGTATATATATATATTTTTTTTTTATTTTTTTTTTATTTTTTTAAACCTTAACTCAACAGATTTTGTGAACATATGTAAATCTCTGGCAACTTCTGATCGTATAAAAAATAATAATAACAATAATAATAAATAGAAATGTCATTGCATTTAATATAAGGATCTGTTTTGGTCCGATGTGATAAAAAGCTAAATGAAACTGATTGATGAGATCAGACTGTTTAAATTGTTCGGGTTGCCAGATTGGACTGATTAACTTGGCCTGAACACTTAGCTCAATTACACTGATAGTTTTTTGATTGATGCGTTTGATCCTCTAATGAGACATCGGACATTGATCGATGATGGATACAGTAACCTCTTTACTCTAACAAGCCTGGAATGTCTGTGCTTGCGATTTAATTTGTCATTTTGTTTTGAGCGCTGTGTTTGGTCCAATCTGGCAACCGGGCCGCTTCGAGCAGAGGGGCTTTTGTTGCATCCAGAGGAAGAAAAAAAAGGGCTTGAATCAAATCTATGGGAGTCCAATCTGATCTGATCTGCACTGAAACATCGGGCCTCGTCTGTGTGTTGTGTGTCTCCAAGCCTTTGTGTAAATCGCTGTAGATTTATGATCTCTGCACCCGGACTCAGATTATTTGCTGTATTTGTTTAGAATGGGAAACGCTGAAGGTACCGACATCTTTCTTTTTTTTTATTCTGCTGTTGTTTTGCCTCGTTGTTTTGCTCGCATGGCGTCAAAATTTCACCCTTTAGCCCTACATGTATTTAACAGAACAATAAATAAACTCGCACAGTGTCGCATTCCCAGCTGATTTACTCCAGGTCTGAGATAAATAACGGGGGTTTATCGGAAAGATTAGAAATGTGATGAACGGGCCAGTGTGTGTGATTTAAAGGGCGGCCATGTTGGCTCCTAGGCTGCGCATAGTACATACATACATACATACATACATATATACATACATACACACACGCACATACATGTCTGCGCTTTTACAGCGAAACGAAACATTTTAACCCCACTAAGACACCTCATTTCATTAAAGACTTGACTTTAAACACAAAACAGAAATACACTAGACTTACACACGGTCCGTCTTTCACCTAAATCACACCGAGACGGGGCATTTTTTCCTCATAATAATCACCAAGACAACGTTAGCTAAACTCAACATGCTAGCAACATAGCATCCTAAAATTAGCATTCTAAACTAATAATTTTCATGAATTATCGCTTTCTAAACAGTGCTAAAGATATAAATATAGATTGTAAGGCATTTCTTGTAATTACTAATAATTATTTAGAGTAATACAGCGCGTATTTATCTATCAGGATAAATATTAGCCTTCCTAGCAAACAATGTTTCAATTAAGTTAGCAGCCATATCAGGTGATGTAACGTGAAAATAAAACACACATTTACCACGGTTAAAAACAAGCGATTTGAGTGGTTTAATAGATGTGTATATATACATAAATGATGTTTGTTAGTTAATATTTTAGTTAATTAGTTCGTAATTAATAAAGTGAACGAATAAAGTTTTAGTAGCAACTTTAAGGTTCTTCAGTGCTGTCTCAGCTCATTTACCTCAGCGTGTTTAACCTTCAATAATTCACTTATTTAGTGTCAGTTCAACCCATATCATATTTTAAGCTTATTTAGAAGTTGATTGCAAAGATTTCTTACTGAACTTACACCTCTTTCATGCTCATTCAGACACAGTCATTAGAGATGGGAATCACCACCTGATATGATATTATCACAACACTTTGGTGCTGATTCAAATAAAATTGCGATTCTATAAGTATCATCATTTTATAAATATCACGATTGAATATAAAATCTTTGCCATATATATTTTTTTTACCTTTAAAAAAAAGTTTACAAATGAATTAAATGTAGCTTGTTCCTTAAAACATTAGTTTTCTCACTTATGAACCAAACACGGGGTTTAAACAATACAAACTAACTTCAGATACAAGAGTTTAACATTTTTGCTGAGCAGCAACGTATCTCTGTCATCTATCTCGCCTCCAATCTCTCGCCTCCAATGTCTCAAAACTCAACTCGACAGTGAGAGAGCAGGTCGAGAGGCTGCGGGCGCGTGGCTTCCAATGCACATGATTTTTGACTAATTTGCACTCGTGGTGTTTTAAGACTGGTATAAGTGTGTGTAATGAGTGGGTTTGAGACTATTTTGCTCACAGAGTTTGGAGAAAAAGGGAGATTGGCGGCTTTTGAGATGCACGATTAAAAAATGAGTTTCTGTTGCACCACTCAGAAGCTTCTGCATTCAGTACAGAATCGTTTATATCTAAGACTGATTGGCTGTTCACCGGTCACGGACAATCAAACTGAAAACCAGCCAATTCTGGTCACTCGCTGATCGATGGGTTAATCTCTTTTATAAATGTAAAAAAAAAAATATATATATATATATATATATATATATATATATATATATAAAGATTTTGGAGTCAGTGTGGCAATAGGTGAATCGCCATACAAAATAATTTATAAACGAATTGATTATTTTCTCTTCATTTATCATTTCATCCATAATCGCCACTGAACATCTTGTAAATGTTTCTGATCTTGCTGATATTTGCCTGTACGTACTCATCACCTTGGATCACAAAGCATTGTGGTTTATAAAAACACCTGGATGATGGATTACAGTTACTAAACAGCAGTGTGTTCATGTATGTGATTGGTTAATCTACACCATACGTTGTAGAATGGTTGAGAATTGTGCAAACTGCATGCCTGAATCTTAGGCTTATCTTTATGAAAATAAGTGTGAGTCTCGACATCTGTAAGTCTGTATCTTTCACCTCAGAATGTGAGTGTAGCATACGCTATCGGTCATGAGTTTAGTTTCTGCTACTTATGCTCTGTAAAGCGTTCATAACGGCTCTACCCTGAGGTGCTGTTTGTTAATTGGTGATTTCTGAGGCTGGTAACTTTAAATGAACTAAGCAGAGGTAAATTTTGGTCTTGCTTTCCCTCGAAGGTCTTTTGCAAATCATTTACAATCCCGTTCTTGCAAGAACTATTTCTGATGTTCATGTCTTGAAATAACATTTGACTACTTGTTATTGTTATTTAATTATTTAATGCCTTGTGTGTTATTTCATGGTTTTGAAAATATTCAGTATTGCTCTAGAATGTAGAAAATAAATCCAAACTTAAGTCCAAACTTTTGACTGGTACCGTACATGCATAGGCGGTGCAGTGACTTAGGGTTAGCACTGTTGCCTTGATCTTTAGGATGCCGGTTCGATTCCTGCTTTGGGTCTGTCT
>JAQMYJ010000009.1:21189982-21203665 GCA_030014305.1 Clarias laeviceps
GTGTGTGGAGAGTGTGTGTGTGTGTGGAGAGTGTGTGTGTGTGTGGAGAGTGTGTGTGTGTGTGGAGAGTGTGTGTGTGTGTGGAGAGTGTGTGTGAGTGTGTGCCCTGTAATGGATTGGCAACCCATCCAGGGTGTACCCCGCCTCATTCCCCAAGTCTCCTGGGATAGGCTCCAGGCCCCCCGTGACCCTGTATACGGGTTGAAGCGTATAGATGATGAGTGAGTGAGAGTGAGTGTACATGCATAAATCTCAATTTCTTTTAATCCCCTTTAAAAAATAAGTAATTTAATTTTAAAGCTCATTTAAAAGCCGAAGCTGACCAAAGTTCTGTACAGCTTAATTTAAAGTTTACAACCAACAATCTTCTTATTTATTCGAATTTTGGTTGGTGACCTCGGGTGACTAGAAAGACACCTATATGAATAAAATGCATTATTATTATTGAATAAAAATTTTATTTGTCACATTCACAGTCATGCACACTATGCTATGGAGTGAAATGCCTATACAGTATGACTGCTAAAAAAATGTAAGAAAGATTTCAAATAAGAATATAAAGTATGAAATAAAAGAAAAAAATTGAAGTATAGAAATATAGAAAACTATCAGACTTTCAGCTGCTAAAATTAAGTACATAAAAACATTAAGTACAAATAATAATAATAAAATAAAATAGAATTGAAATGGAATTGGGATATAGAAACCATGTCCAGTCACGAGCAAGACAATGTGGAGAATAATGTGCAAAGTCAAACATATTGAAATTATTATTATTATTATTAATGTAACAGGACACTCATCATAAGGCACAAAGTGAAACTAGACAAACTAAATTAATAATGCAAAGAACAAAGCACCTGTTTAATGTGTAACAGTGTTGGACATATAATGAGAAAATGGCAAAGATTAAAGACAGTGAAGAGTCTTGAGGTAAGATTTAAATTCTTAGAGTTGGAGCTGATCTCACACTACGAGGCACTTAAATGTCTTGGGTATGAGGCAAAAACTAATATTCCTGCAAGTTAAATTCTTTTTAAAAGGAGTAAAGATTTAGGTTAAAGGTACACTGCATGTCTGAAAGACGTAGTATTTTTTGCATGTTGTAGTGATAAGTTGTGGACGGTCACTGCCCCTTGTCTGAGTGTGTACATTTCACAGTAGCACTATCATATGTTCAGTTCTGCCAGAGACGTCTGGAAATATAAAAACAAATACAACTAGAGAAAATAACCTTTGAGACAAGTGTATGATGATTTGGATCATTTAACAGAAACTGCAAGCTATAAACTTCACTTTGTACTTTTTCTTTTTGCCCAATTGATTCCAAAACGTGTCGTGTCTGTATTTTATTTTGAGCCAGTTGCAATCAAGTGTCTATATAATACTGTGTTCAGTATAGGAGCAGTCGAAAACCAGAGCTGATGTATTGTTTTAGTTAAGTTTGAAGTGCACTAGAAATACCTGGATGATGTGCTGGAACAACACTTACATTTGTACTCAATCTCAACCTTCTATGAAAGAGGAAGAGCCTCCCGTGGTGTCCTCTGCGGTTTGCGGTTTACCAAAAGACTGACCATGCCTCCTGTTCTACCTGTCAAGTGTTTTCGAGGCCAGGCTGGCTTGTATGAAGGTGTTTTGTGAATTTGTTCTGTCAGTTTAGTTACCTGTTTGCCATGGTGATGTGTGTCGTCTATACAGATTTTTTATACAGAGTTAAATAGTCAAGTCAAGTGAACGAAGGAAAATCCAGACACCTCGTGCAGAGAGTGTGATGGAATTTCTCTTAATGTCATCCTCAGGTTAAACTATTAATGCTAACTGCTTGTGTTGGACCTTATAGTATTTTACACCACTAAAGTCAGTCCTAAAACCAGGATTTTGTCTTAGGATGCTTAACATGTGCCACTTAAACCACAAAGCTTCGGGATACTGTGAAAACCTAAACACCTTCTCGTTCTTGGTATTAACGAGTAGTTGTCATTCAGTCCAGATCGCTTGTACAGCTGCAAAATACTAAACACTAGCTGCTCTTTTTTTCTTATCATGAAAGTTTCTTAAACCTCTAAGCACTGTTAAACTTTGTGATTGCAACTTGGGATACGCAATACTGTGCAAAAGTTTTGAGAGACCCTTGTTTCCTCATCGTCTGGCCGTCCGTACCGCCTTATTCTTTATACAGGGCCGTGGGGGGCCCCAGGAGACTTGGGGCACGAGGTGAGGTACGCCCTGGACTGGGTGCCAATCCATCGCAGGGCGCGCGCGCACACACACACACACACACACACACACTACAGGCACTTTGGGAACGGCCTAATCTGCATGTCTTTGGACTGTGGGAGGAAACCCACCAAGAACGTGAAGAACATGAATCAGGAATCGAACCCGGACCCTGGAGGTGCAATGCGACAGTGCTAACCACTACACCACAGTGCCACCTCTCATTTCCTCATATTAACTTATATACATCATTCAATTTAAATTAAAGAAATGGGAGCAAATGTTTCATTGTGACGACCTACAAAGTGACTAAAGATTTAACAATTTAGAAATTGGTTGTTCATGTAAAAACCTCATTTCCCCTCTCGTCTGTTCCAACCACTCAGTATTCAGCATCACCAGTGTACTAATAGAAAAACTATATAGGAGACTTGTTAAGACTACATTGAAAAAAATTGCAAGGAAGTGACACTTGGAAGCAAAACATCAAGAAATGAGGGGGTCAAGACTTTTGCACAGTACTGTATATTTAGTAGGAGAGCAGGAAATTCATCCAGCAGGTTTCCTCCATTCTCAGGTCGTACGCATGGTGACATATAGGAAGCACTGCATCGTCTCTGTGTAGGAGCGTCCGGATTCATCTCATCTCATCTCATCATCGTTGTCATGAGTTGGAACAGCTGCGTTTTGGATGAAATCTGTATGGAACCGTGTATTTATTTTAGTTACTGTGACAAGCATGTCTCATTTACAAACTATGCACAGATGCATGCGTTTCACAAGAATTCACGGAAGGGGAGTATTTGGATGGAGAACGCCCTTCACCAGCGTTTTTTGTGGACACAAAAGTAGCGTGTAAAGTTGTTGAGCTGTGAATGAAAAAGAAGAAGAAGCAGCCTTTATTTGTCACATACACATTACAGCAAGTGAAATTCTTTTCTTGGGATATCCCATAATGTTAGGAAGCTTGGTCACATGACAGGATATTAACCATGATATGGCGTCCCTGGAGCAGATAGGGTTAGAAGTCCAACACGGGCAGCTTGGAGATGCGGGGGCTTGAACCCATGCCCTTCTGATGCCCCAAATGAACCTCAGATTCTCATGCATAAGGTTCCACTACAGCGTCACATGGATGCCTAGTGTATCTGAATGAATTTCAATAGAATAAACACAGATTATTGGTTCTTGCTCAGACATTAAGGTCATGTCCACATGTAGCCGGGTATTTTTTTAAAACGAAGATTTTTATCCACATGCAAAACTCAGTTTTGGTCTTTTTGAAAACCGAGCTTTTGGAAAACTCCGTCCAAAGTAAAGATTTTCCAAAACTTGGACAGGGAAAACGGAGGTTTTGGCTCGTTGTAACGTCACCTTATGTGCCGATGATGTCATTGTCTGTGTGTCAGTCTCTGTGATTTGACGTCAGCTTTGTTTATGAGGATATTTTGTGCAATGTGACTGTGTTAACATTGTTTACTGGACATGTACTATGAAGCTCACTGCTGCTACATACTAAACTCTAAAGACACAGACCCCGCAGACAGCGATGTCTGAGACCCTGTCAGACTTCTACATGGTTGAACCGGTTATGACGTTTTGTCTAGGCTTCTGATTGGCCCCCTGTTGATTAGGGACGCTCCTAACAGGACTTTTTTTTTTTTTTTAAACAGTGTTTTGCGTTTTCACATGGACAAAGATATTTTTAAAACGTAGGTCGTGTGGACAGAATTTTGAAGGGAAAAGAAAACGAAAAGTAGAAAAATCTCAGTTCTTAAAAATACCTGGCTACATGTGAACATGGTTACAAGCAGAACACGACATTCATTGTATGGTGATAACAAAATCTCTGTAGTGCTGCTTATAAATGCCAACGGGACACCTTGACTGTCCTGGACAATCACCAAACCTCAATACTTTAGAAAAAGAAACAGCAGGTGAAACAAGCTGAATAGCATCCCGTTAGTTGACCTGAGCCGAAAATGTCACGACACAGGATGGGCGCCTTAACCAAGGAAAAGAAAAGAAAAGTAAAAAAAAATGTAAAAAGCACCTGCTTTTATACAAGATTGAAGTTTGGCGATGATGCAAGCCAGCCAAAGTGTCCCATTATGCTTGTTGAACGAGTCACACATCCATTTGTCTCTGTGCAGTTGACATCCTGGAACATTGCAGTGTCTGTGTCGTGTTTTGTCCTGACACATAAAAGACGACCTCAGAGTCTCAGGTTTGATGTCGGGTGTGCAAACTATGTCTCGATGTACAGTAAGGTTGATGTAGGGTAGAAATATCTGGCCGGGGAGTTCGGTCATTACACTTAGTGATGCGTGTGTGTGTGTGTTAGCAAAGATCAGACTGAGGAACCATTTGGCCGGGTAGTTTTCAACCTGTCTCAACACTGGGGCAGTTGTTGCTCAAACAGTTAATGTTCTGGGTTACTGATCGGAAGGTCGAAGGTGACGAGCTCCAGCACTGCCAAGGTGCCATAGTTGATCCCTTGAACAAGGCTCTTAACCCTGTCTGCTCCAGGGGGCGCTGTGTCCTGGTTCACCCTGCGCTCTGACCCCCTCCTTCCCAACTGGGATTTTTGAAAAAATGTGACAAATAATCGAATCCGAATCTTTGTCACATGCTAAAATGTGTGACATGGTTGTGGCGCGATATACACTGGTTTCGTTTACACTTCAAAAGTGATTATTTTCCAATAACATGTCCAGAAGTGTTTTTTATAGTTAATTTTAATGTATTAAGTTAATTTAGTTACATTTAAATTTAAGAAACTTAAGTCAGGAAAGTTATAAACAGGTCATTCCCTCACCGACTTCTCCTTCATCTCTCTCCAAAAAGAATTCGCTCGTCATCTTTCTCAGAAACCACAAAGCCGTCCGTCCTAAAGTTACCGCTTCACAACCTCCGACTGTACAAAGTACAGTGACGCTGGAGACTCCTCGCGTAAATGCCTCCTCACGGAAACACCAGCACATCAACGGTACCATGGTTTGTGTAGAGCGTCTGTACGAGTTGCTATAGAAACCGTAATGTATTAGAACCAACTTTTCAGAATGAACTAACCTGTGAAAATTCATCAAGACTTTCTGACCAATAAGGGTTAAGAATCCGACTGTGACCTTTAGCATGTTTTTTTCTACGTTTCCCCTCCAGACCCTGTACGAAAAAGGGAAACCTAAGGATGCTGGAGCAGAACAATGGATTTCTCCTTCTCTTTCATGCAAGGGATCATGGGAAACACAATCCAGCAACCGCCTCAGCTCATTGACTCAGCTAACATCAGACAGGAGAACGCGTACGATGCCATCAGCGACCCCGGGGACGAGGGAGGCCCCTCCGCCTACGATTCGCCCCTCGATCCGGGGTTCTCCTACCCTCCGGATGACCTAGGGGTCGTCGCTAACGGTTACCAGGCAGGAATCGGCGCCTATGAGCAGCAGGCCAAGTTTGCGCTCTACTCGCAGTTCCCTAACGGCTCGGCCAACGGCTACGGCGCCATCCGCAACTATCACGCCGACCACGGGTTGATCTTGGGGGAGGGGACGGTGCTGAGGTCGCCCGTCGTTCAGGAAAAACCCTCATCTCATATCTCATCCCCTCCCCTTCCTCCTTCTCATTCTCATTCTCATCTTCATCACCACCATCACCACCCTCACCCTCACCCTCATCAGCATCAGTCGCAGCAGCCCAACCCTCAACTTTTACCTCATCACCCCCCTCCTCCGCCGCCGCCTCCCCCTCCGCCTCCTCCGCCGTCATCTTCCTCCGCTTCACATCATCTGCAGCCGGTCTACCCGCCGCCTCCCCTGCACCTCCCGTCCCCGCCACCTCCCCTCCAAGCCTCGGTTCAGGACGCGGCCTCCGAGCCCGTCGCCCAGAAGAAGACCAACTCCCCGGAAATCAAGATCAAGATCATAAAGACGTATCAGAACGGACGCGAGCTGTTCGAGTCGTCGCTGTGCGGAGACCTGCTGCACGAGTTCCAGGAGTCGACCAGGAGGAACGAGCACAAGAAGGAGAAGAGAAAAAAGAAGAACAGCCGACACGGGGCCTTCCCCGAACAGGAAGTGAAGCTCGGCGATGACCAGCCTGCGGTACAAGAGCAACACCCTACCGCAGGGCTCAAAAGCCCCAAAGCAGAACCCAAGGAGGTGCGGGTGAGTGACATGTAAAGGATTCGCGCCAGGAAAAAAAAATTGCTTTGCATTTTAAGGAGGAAATGTTTATTTATGAAAACATTTTAATATTACATAATTATAGAGGAATTATAGAATGAAGCCTGTTTTTTTTCGAAACAGGAAAGTTTGTTTTAGGTACTTGTTAGAAATCTCATGTTATGAAAATAATGTGGGAAGTTTCAGTGGTGTGTTGTAGTAAGAAATATAGAAGTGGTAAGATTGCAAAACAGTACACAAAGTGTTACTGAGAAACAGGGTGTTTCAGAGGAAAGTCCTGAATCTGATGTGTGTGTGTCTCATGTTTGTGTTTATTTAACAAATTCTGTTTAATTTGGCAAAGTGTAAATTGATGGACACTCAGACTAGCTGTTTCTCTTTTGACATATTTTCTACATATTTTTCAACATATCGAGGAATTACTCATGTAAACCCCAGTGACCCTCCCTGATCAGGAAGCAGCGGATACCGAACCCTCCCAAACCCAACATTCTCCCACGTTAATGTCCAAACCGTGAACCAGTACATCTGACTTGGGGTGCTCCGGTCAGGGTTTTTGGGGCCAATCACTGATCACAGAAATCAGATATATTGTTTATATTGTAATATTGTTTTTACATACTATTTATAGCAGTAAAAAAAAATCATACTGGTCTAAACAGCAGCGCACACCATATGATTAAGATCTGAGAAAGTTTGAAATGTAAATCTTTTATTTATTGCAAGGCAACGTATTCCATTCTCGTATTATTTCAAGTGTATTATAAAGAAAATGAAAGCAATAGAATAGCCTGCGCTCGACGAAAAAGCAAAAAAAAATTCCATTCCTTAGCTAGCATCCAGCGGCTCTCTCAGCGTGTATTCGACAAGCCAGTGAAGGCAGGCGTTTCTTTTCTTTTTTTTTTTTTTGGAATTTTTCCCAGATTTCTCCCTAATTTAGGCGTGTCCAATTCCTCCCCGTCACTAGGGGGCTCCCACATTAAGACTACTACTACCACTCAGTCAGGAGGGCCGAAGACTATCACATGTTTCCTCAGAACCACGTGACACCAGCCGACGTCATCTTTTTTTACGAACCGCTCGCTCACGCACCGTTGGGGGCGGAGTAACACACTCGGAGGACAGCGGCTATCCGCTCCTTCCACTTGCGTGAGCTCACAGACGCCCCTGATTGGCTGTAGAGCCGTAATTAATGTGGGAGCACTGAGTACCTCTCATCCCTCCCCTCTGAGAGAGCTCGGCCAATCAGCTCTCTCTAGACCTCCGGCTGCGAGAGGTTACAGCATCCCCCGGGAATCGAACCAGCGATCGCTCCGGATGATAGGGCGAGAACTTTACCACTGCGCCACTCGGAGGCCCCAGGTGGGCTTTTCTTTATAAATATCAGAATTTCTACATTTCTAATATACAATCTATTCCTCTTTTTTAATGCTTCTTCTATACAGTAGGTGGGTGAGTGAGGGTGGACTTACAAGGTTTGACTGCTGCCTTCCTGGTTTAACTTTCCGTACTCATATAGTTCTTAACTTGTGGTGTTGAAGCTTTTTGGCAGACATTCACCCACATGGTTTAAAAAAGATTTGCAAAATGCAAAGTTTTTTTTATTTTTATTTAAGTCTTTTAAAGAGACTCAGTAACATTCCCAGGCTGGTGAGGGAAAGTTAATGTGGCTGTCAAGTCGTGTATTTTGCGTCATCACATCATAGTATCGGTTTTTGTGATCAGTCAAGTTGAGAGACAAACGATCTGTAAAAATGAACCGATTATCACCTGATTCTCGATCGGAGCACCGTTACATCTGACCCCCTTCAAGCTTTTGTGTACTCGCAATTACACACCTCAGACTTGTAAACAGTACAGTTGTGTACAGTATCAACACCAAGAATGTACCAGATCAGTCTTGGCTGAAAATGATCTGCATTTTAAACACCAGTTGTTTGGAGGTCCAGTGGATGTTCCCATGATCCTTTCTGTTCTTGTGACTATGTTACTGTATATAACATTACAGCAGATGATCTTGAAATCATTGAAGATGGATGACGATGATTGCATGCAGGTGGACAAGGCCGCGCCCTCCGTGTGCGTGGAGTTCGAGATCGGGGATCTGGTGTGGGCTAAAGTGGGGACGTACCCATGGTGGCCCTGCATGGTCTCCTCCGACCCCCAGCTAAAGGTTCACACACGCATAAACACCAGAGGTAACGATAACCCTGACACACCTCGCACTACTTTGAGTTTGCATGTTCTGAAGTTTACGCTGTTGGCATCACATTCTGTTTCTTGATAGACTTGTTCTGGTATTTCACGTTGTTTTATTTACATATGAGCTGTTGACACAGTCTTGCGCTGTCGTGTCCTGTGTATGACGGTTCCACATCCTACTTTCATTTATACAGACACTGTTTACTCTGTTATAGAACTTTACAAGCATTTTAATTTTGTTTGTTTGTGTAATGTTTTACTTGGATTTCAAGCACATCAAGGACCTGGCCATAAGATAATTGTAAAAGTGAATCTTGTGTGTATGTGTGCGTGTGTGTGTGTAGGTCACCGCGAGTACCATGTGCAGTTTTTCGGCAGTGTAGCCGAGCGGGCGTGGATTCACGAGAAGAGGATTGTGGTGTATAAAGGAGAGAGTCAGTTTGAAGAGCTGCAGGCGGAAACCTTACGCAAAACCACCAACCCCACCGAGAGGCAGAAGGTCCGCACCGCTTTTATCTTTATACACAATCCAGATTTTTTTTCCCTCATTTATTAATATTTAAAGGGATTCTCAGGATTTAATTACTTTTATCATATTTTTTATTGAAAACATGATAAAACAAATTAAACGAGACATAAAGTAAACATGTAGTGTGCGTTTCAATGCGCATTTGTACAATCTGTATTTATAAACCCCTTATAAACCCCTATCCCACCCACTCCTAACTCCAAGCCTGTCATACATGTTTAAGAAAGATAAGACACCAGGCATTCAGGATTTACAGAAGGAAAAGAAAGAAGCAAGAACATGGAGATGGAAGTCTGGGTTTTGTGAGCAAAAAAAAAAAAAAACGAGGGGAAAAAAACATGCACAGGTGAAAAACCAGACAATCGAATAAGAAGGGGGATTAAACTAATTTAATTTAATATGAAAAAGTGATGGAAGGCTCCTACACCTGTCGAAATCTCAAGTCTGAATTATGGATTGAGTAATGAATCTTCTCCAACAGGGTTTGCAATCTATTTCAACATAAATAATTACACTAAATATTTATACGTAATGAAGATAATGGACTTTTTTTGAGGTGTAAGCCTTAATCATCCCTCCCAAAAAATAAAAAACAGTTTTTACAGGCAGTTATGATTCTAAACATGTTAGAAGAAATTCATATAGTTCTATTAATATCTATTTGTGTCTGGAATGGAACAGTCGACTAATTGAGCAAGCTTTTGTTTTGCCGTTTTGTTATTTTTAGCCTATAATGCTGGAATTGTGTGTACAGTACAATACACAGTGTGTTCACATTTATTATGTATAAAAGTTTTAGACCGCATGATATCTGTTTTTGTATTATTGTGTAACATGGAGTTGTTGTTGTTTTTTTGCGCACACGTAGCTGCTGAAGCCTCAGTCTCAGAGGGAGCGCGCTCAGTGGGAGGTGGGCGTCGGCCACGCCGAGGCAGCCCTGGTAATGAGCCGAGAGGAGCGTAACGAGAATTACACCTTCATTTACATTGACAAGCTGCCTGCTGAAGAACCTAGCGATGACCCTGTGACCCCAACCAGGATTAAAAAACGAAGGACAAGACGCTCCAAGAGCCTAAAGAAGGACGATACGACGGCGCTCCCACGCCGTCAGCAGCCTCGCCGCCAGTGCAGCGTTTCCGACACTCAGGAGGAAGAGGCGGAGCCTGAGGACGCAACAGAATCTCAACCCTCGCCCCCTCCGGTCCGGACTCCGTGGCGAACGGCGGCCGCTCGAAAGCTGCTTCCGCTCTCGGTCACCATGAAGAAGCTTAACGTAGAGATCGTCAAATGCGACTGGCAGCTTCCCAAACAGAAAGTGGAGTTAAAAAAGGAGGAGGAGAGAGACGATGAGCGAGTTCAGTCTCCAGAGGTGCGGATCACTTTAGTGTTGGTTTGTGGTTCAGTTAAACCAAGGGTGTAAAACAGACGGCCCATGGGCTTAATAAAGCTTCTAATGCGAGCAGATGGAGGAATTTAGGATCAGGAGATCATGAATTCAATCCCAACAATGTGACAGCCATCTGTTGCTCAGAGCCAAAAGCGTACAATGGGCCGGGCTCCATCCTGTCCATCACTGAGACACTAACCAGTCACAATAATGTATGAGCTCGTATATGAGGATATAGATACTGATGTTTGATGCGGATTGCTATATTCGTATTCTAGATTTTATGCGAAGGTGCTGGCGGTTGGGTTGAAATTGGCAGGTGACCAAACTAGAGATAAAATGTGAAAAAAATAAGTAGATTTTATGAGATCTGGATAAACCCTTCATGATGTCACCCATAGGTTTTCTAAAGAAGCTCAAATGTGCAAAGCCTTTTTTTTTTTTTTTTTTTTGAAGCTGACGTCGGCTGAATGTCAGTCAATCCATAAATGGTCAAAAGGGGCAGAACGAACAGAGCCTGGCTGTTATTTAGAACGCATTTATCTAACGCATTTATCTAACACACAAGCTAGCTATTAAACTTAACTTTAACACTCTAGTCTTGATTTATACAGTGTACTAAGGCATTTTTGAAGGTAGAACGTCATCTTGTTTTAACTCCTACGGGTCTTGTGGCAAGTTAAACCACAAAGATTCCAGTTAGCTGGTTAGCTAAAGTGATGCATAGCGGACAGTTAGCGGTTTAACACCAGCAATGCAGCTGTCACTTAGATTGATCATGATACAAATTATGCATCTATATTTTGGCGCAATGTAATTTTAGCTAATGCGTTACATAAAAATTCACCTCTGTACAGTTGTCAAGAACGGGGAATCTAGCTATTGAGACCAAAAGTTATTTTTTTTTTCGTCTCATAAACAACATTTTTTTCTGTTGTAAAGTTTGGCTTTTTATCATGGGGGGTCTATGGGGATTGACTCATCGTTGAAGCCAGCCCCCAGTGGACATTGGAGGAACTGCAGTTTTTGGCACTTCCACGTTGGACTAACTTTTCTGAACCAGAGTTTGCCCTTTGCTTGTGATCTATAATTTAATAAAAAATATGAAATTATTTTATTATGGGCCAAAAACTGTAAAGGCCATAAACTCAGCTGCTGACAAAATGCACTAATGAATTCATTAGTGCATAATTAATGAATTATAATAAACAATGTACCTGGGATCGTAATCATCAGCGATCATCAAGTACGATATTATCACGATACCTAGGTACCCATAGATTCTGTACGTACCATAATTTTGTAAATATCCTGATTATATATCATTCACCCCCGCCCCCAATTCTAAACAGACTTGGTAAATAATTTGCTCCAACCACACAGGATGCAGTGTGTAAAGTTTAGAGCACATATATATATCACATATATAATATCGTAAGTCCCCTACATACGAACGAGAACTTATTCGTAAGACCAGTCTGTTCGTAAGTCCGACAAACATTGTCTAGTGTCTAACTGCTAACATCAGTATATTATAGTTATATTACAGTACAGTGTTCTTTAGAATCCCATTGATGGTTGAACGATTCGTGTTAAAATGACGAGCAGTCTCTGCCATTTTTTTCACCTCGCTCCATTCTCTCAATTATTTCACTCGTCAGCATCGTTCTTGTTTGGCGCATCTTAGCAGTACCAGCGTCATCACCACTTCTTTTTTGCGCTTGCTACCGGACATCATGGAACGAAATGCATGTTCGTATCTTTTAAAGTTAATAACTCGAATGTTCATATGTAGGGGACATCCTGTTGAGACATGTATATAAATTTTGAGTTATTAAAAAAAAATATATATATATAATCTGGAGTCAGTGTGGCGATACATGAATTGCCACACAAGAATCATGATATTATATTTACCCCCCTCCATTTCTAATATGTACGGAAGTTTTATAGCAAGTGAAATATACCTAAAAGGATTCTGACACTCTTGACTATGTATATACTTTGTTTGACCTTGAGTTTTAAACACTGTTCTAATTGTTTCTCATCGTTATTATGGAAGGGTTCGAGTGATAAAGCCGAGGGTGAGACGTTCTCCAGTGAGGAGGAGAGAACAGCGTGGAGTGAACCAGAAAGCGCAGAACACATCCACACACCGGTTCCTGAACCCAGCTCAGGTACACACACACACACACACACACACCTGCAGGGTAAATCTCAGGTGTATACTCGGGTGTCCGTGTGGATTTACCTGCATGAATTGATGATGGTCACTATGCTCGGTGAAATTCAATTCGCCGCGAATGAATTTGTTTTACGCAGAGTTGATGGAGCGGAAGCTGCAGCGGCGGTGCGTGAGGAGTCGCTCCGAGTCGGAAAAGAGCATCGATCCGGTTCCGAAGAAAAAGGTTAAGAAAGAGCAGGTAGATTCTCACACACTTTCGATAAGTAGTGGTGTGTTGAGATGCGACGGAATAAAACTGATCATCTGTTTATAACCAGCTGCTGTTTAATGACCGAGAACCTCTTGTCCATGTTGTGTTTCAGGTGGAGACGATGCCTCAGATGGACTTCAAGACGGGATCGCAAAAAGGTGAGACTTTTTGTTAGGACTCAGGTTTATTTTAATCCGGTGAATTAGTTTGCTTCATGTTTTTATGCCAAATTTACTGTTTTTTAATGTGCGATTTCTTTTATTTCTTTTATTTTCTTTCAAACACAGGCTGACATAAATCACATGAATCTGTATTTAAGGATTTGTCCTCAAATTTTAACTGTCTAACAGATTTGATCTAAAACTTTTTTCCTTTTTTTTTTGACGTGCAATGGTCTTTCCTCAACTGCCACACATGTACTCGGGCCATTAGATTAGTTTATGTTCATTTTGTCAGAGATCACGTACAAGACAGTGAAACGTCCGATTGTGAGTAACGCGGTTTACGAGTGTCCACAAGACGAGCAAAGATTTTTAATAAATTTTGACGTGGAAAACAAACAAGTCTTGGTTTACGAGTACCGAGTATCATGTATCTTGTCGCTTCTTGTTTCACGTGATCACAACTGAGCCAATGGTTTTTCTCTCTCTTGTGCTGCGGAATTGTGGGTAATCGTCTCCCCTGCTGGTTCTTAGTGCTCGTCTCTTACTGGTATAATCAACATCC
>JAQMYJ010000009.1:21219579-21234521 GCA_030014305.1 Clarias laeviceps
CTGAAGTGAAACAAACACCGTATGTATGACATCCACTAAGTCTCTCACAATATCCCTAACTTATTGTGAGTAGTGTAAATAAGTATAGATGTACAGTATTTAATGCAGGCAAATGAAGTAAAATTTCTCTTTATTACATTTGATTTTAAAACAGATTATGTATTTCTAGACATTATTACTCATTTAAAGCTCGAATGTTTTTTTTTTTTTGTAGAAATAAGCTTTATTGTCTCATAGTGATAAAACTTTCCCTTTATTCGGGAAATCATCACTTTCTAAAATGTCAGTTTTTGCAGTGGAACATAAACATGGAAAGAATACTTATAATATCCTGATGATGTGTGTGTGTGTGTGTGTGTGTGTGTAGCACTCGAGGAAGCGGCGAGGAGGTTCCAGGAGCTGAAATCTCAGCGAGAAACCAAAGAAGCTCTGGAACAGGAACGCAACTCGCGACGGCCTCCGCCGTTTAAACTCATCAAGGTACAACACTGGAAGTCACTCATCGAAACACAACATACATTTCCTCTTCCTTTTCTGTTGCTTTAAAACATTTAAACATGTTTACATTTCCTTCCCTGCTCAGTGTAACAAACCCATAGGAAAAGTGCAGGTGTGTGTTGCCGACCTGTCGGAGATCCCGCGCTGCAACTGCAAGCCGAGCGACGAGCGCCCGTGCGCTCAGGAATCGGAGTGTGTGAACCGGGCCCTGCAGTACGAGTGCCACCCGCAGGTGTGTGCCGCCGCCGAGCGCTGCCTCAACCAGAGCTTCAGCAAACGACAGTACCCGAAAATGGAGGTGATCAAGACGGAGAAGCGCGGCTGGGGCCTGAGAACCAAGCAGGACCTCAAGAAGGTCAGTGAGAATCACAGACGCTTTTATTCACATCATTAGAGCAGGTGAGGGGGGTCGTGTGCGAATACTAGGGACGTTCAAGTCAAACCGGGACTTCTGAAATTTCCCATGAACGATGAGACTCTAAGCCGCAGTAAAACATTTGAATGGTGCAATTTATTAAAAATTGTTTTTAAAAGGCCGTACATCCATGATTGACGATACTGGTCGAGGTCATTCTCATGAACATTCACTCGCCAGCTTGTGGAAGAGACGCATGCGTCTGTGTGAACTGTACACACAATCATTCACCAACACCACTTGCACATTACAGAACCTCGGCTGGGAGTTATTGCCACTAGCCCCGTACAGTCCCCATCTCGCTCCAAGCCATTTACACGTGTTTGGAACATTAATGGAGGCAAGTGTTTCAAACGTGAAGCAGGCAGTCTGATCATGGCTCCGGTGTACTGAGAGAACTTTCTCCCCTGATGGTCTTAGATTCATGCACTAGTGAAACGCTGGGATTAGTGTATTAGTGTATCAGGGGATTATATAGAGAAATAGAGGGAGATTTTACTCTCATAATTGTGTGCTGGTCCCGGTTTCACTTGAACGCTGCACATTTGTCCAGAGTGATGATTGTGACTGGAAATCTCCTGTTGGCGACATCAGGACATCGGAACATCATCTGTTCTTTGCCATTTTGTTTAGCAGACGCTACAGTCACACAGTCCTTTTTTGTGAGTCGTCTTGGAAACTGGAAATTCTACCTCCTGGTTGCTTCTCTTTTTTTTTTTTTTTTCCGGCTTTGGTACCAAAAAAAACCCTCACTAATTAAGGTTAAAGTGGCACCAGAGAGAACCTGGCTGCATTTTAACGCGCTAGACATAGATTGGAAATATGCTGAAGTTTATTTCAGAAAGCTGAGGTGTAATTCTCACGCTTATTTAGCAGGCAGGTTTTTAAGCTGTACAACCACGGAATACACATAACGAATAGTTTGGTTGGGTAAATAATGTTGCACGAAGCTACTTTAGGCTTTATGTGTACGAGTTATTGTTGTTAGTCTGTTTTTACACCGAATGCCCTTCCTGACACGACCCTCCCATTTTATCCGGCTTTGGGAGACCAGCACTGAAGAACCCGGGCCTTCAGCATGGTAGGCGAGAGATCTACCACTGAGCCACCAGTGTGGGTTTAATAATGATATACAGGTGGCAGAAACTGTTACTGACCCAAACGAGACCGCGACTGGCCAATGAATTGGCTCGAGATACTTCTTCACTGGCTTAGGGGTCATTGGGTTTGTCGACTCCTGCTCAGAAGAGTCATTTTAGAATTAAAATTGACATGAAGATTCACATTTTTGTAATTATTTTGGTGAACTTAAGAATTTTTAATTGATAAAATTGATTAAATTCCTTGAAGCTACATCGCAGCTTTGACAGAAATTACAAACCACAAACATCTGCTAAATTTTCATGAGATTGCAAGTTCGCTTCTTCTTTTGAGTTTGTATGGTTGGTGCAATACTGCCACCTACTGGACTGGAGTGTGGGTCAGACAATGTGCGACAACAAAAGAAAAAAGAATTTCTTTATACATATAAATAATCATTAACAAGTTAAACAAACGTATACATTATCACGTTACACTGTATTTTTATGTTTATTAAATGCATTTAATATTTTTAAATGCTTTAAAACCTGTAAGAAATATTACACTTCTTGAGACAAATCAGATGAACTTTAGTGCTGTGGTGTCTAATTGACTGAACTAGTGGTTTCCAGCACTAATCGTGTGTGTTTGTGTTTAAAGGGGGATTTTGTGATGGAGTATGTAGGAGAACTGATCGATCTGGAGGAATGTCGACAGCGAATCAGCCACGCCAGCAAGAACCATGTGACCAACTTCTACATGCTCACGCTCACCAAGGTAACGTCTTAGTTTAACCATTTCGCCCGTAAACATGTAACCATGCTATGCTATGATATGATTAGGAAACAAAATGGTTATCATGGTAATGATGATGATAATTTTATAATATGTTGTGTTAATTTACACCATAGTATTAGCAAAGTAAAGTAAATTGGAGAACAGACTAGTATGCTGGATTGAGTTGTTTAATTGTGTGTGTGTGTGTGTGTGTGTGTGTGTGTGTGTGTGTGTGTGTGTGTGTGTGTGCGCTCATGTTTTAGGATCGTGTGATTGATGCTGGACCCAAAGGGAACTTGTCTCGCTTCATGAATCACAGCTGCAGCCCAAACTGCGAGACACAGAAGTGGACGGTGAACGGAGACGTCCGCATCGGCCTCTTCACACTGTGTGACATCGCTGCAGGTGAGCGAGAGAGAGGGAGAGAGAGAGAGCAGACATTACTCCAGCATTCACTCGAGCTCATGATGATAACTCAATGCATTCAAATGCAAAAAAAAATTAATAATCTAAAATATAATGCTTATATCAGTTGATTGATGTAATAAAAATAAAAAAACAGTGCAAAAATAAAAAAGTGTTTGTCCTGAGTGTGATATTACTTTTAACTCTTCACTGATTGGTGATTGTTCTCTGGCTAAATCTTAAACAGAGTACAGTAAGTTCCTTAAGACTTAAGAGTTAAGAATTTCCGCAGATATAAAGAAATAGACACTGCAGCGCATGAGATACTGATATTTCCAATGATATTTTAAGTATATTGTACGTGTGCGCATGTGTGGGGGCGGGAGAAATGAGTCTGCCTCATCGGTTTTATTGAATAAGTCCGGGAGCACGATGATAGAAAATGACTAAAGGGTGTAAAGGGGACAGAGATTTAGTCAAAGTGGATGGGTATGCTTTACATTGTATATATTCATGTTAAAGGCGTATAAGGCCTACTTTGTCGGACTTAAGAACAAATCCGATTTACGAACAGGGTCTGAAGTGCACTATATAGGGTTCAGTGGCACCATGTGGTAGATTATAGAACAGAATCCATTGATGGGGGAGTGTTGGAATGTCCAATCCAGCTAAATATTAACAACAAGAAACTATACAGTAAAAGGTGTAGAACGGTATGACCCCCGCTATGATGATCTCGCTTAAGAAAATATTACAGGCTGCAGCTTCTGGAGTGTCATGTGACAGAGTGTACAAACAGCGAGGTGTACTGATGTTTATCTCGGTCTGTATCGCCACACAATCACGTGCTCATTAATAATTAAATAGAGTCAAATGCTGAAATTTTAGATGCAACTTTATATTTGGGGCGCTGTCTGCTGATAGACTGAGCGAAGCGAATCATAATGAAGTGAATCGTTTATGAACTGGGGATTTCAGGTTTTTACATGCTGTAAGTCATAGGTGTGTGTGTGTGTGTTTGCGTGTGTGTGCAGACACTGAACTGACATTTAATTACAACCTGGACTGTTTGGGGAACGGGAGGACGACATGTCACTGCGGAGCTGAGAACTGCAGCGGCTACTTGGGAGTTCGACCGAAGGTAAACACAGACATCGAAATATAGCAGTGTGTGTGTAGAGAGAGAGAGAGAGAGAATACTAAAACCTAAAGCTACATTTTTTTGCATAAAAATTTCTTTCTGGTCTCATTTCCTTTTATTTTTTATTTCTTTCTGTCTCTTTTTTGTTGTTCTGTCGGTCAGAGTGCTGTGGTGTTGGAGAAGGAGGAGAAAGTCAGGAACTCGAAGCTGAAGGTGAGGAAGAGGAAGCTGAAGACGGAAAGCCGCAGTCACGATTATTACTGTTACTGCTGCGGCGAGGGCGGAGAGCTGGTCATGTGTGACAGGAAGGACTGTCCCAGAGCCTATCACCTGCTTTGCCTCAACTTGACCACGCCCCCCTATGGTATGCTAAGCCACACCCATTCAGAGAGCCTGTAAATAACTACACTAAGTACTGAGAGCTGGTCAGACTGATTCGCTAGATGATTCTTTTACTTGGTGAAACAACAAAAAAACAAAGACATTGCATATGTACAGGCTTACATAGCGTATGAGTGCTTTGAGAAGAGACTGGCTGGATTACTTGCATGCTTGCATCTGTGTCTTACTTAACTGTTTATTAAATGTTTTAGTGAGTCATTTAATCCCTGACTTACACATCATGTCCCAGACTCACTCACTCACAGACGCACCAAATTACAGCTTACCTCACTGACTCTGTGACTCCCTGACTCAGTGACTAAACCTCTAATTACTTTTCTGACTTAGTGACTCATTTAATCAGTGACTATATCGCTAATTGACTTTCTGACTCTGTGACTCACTGAATCAGTGACTCCCTGAATCAGTGACTAAATCAATAATTGGCATTTTGATTCAGTTCATGACTCACTGAATCAGTGACTAAATCCCTAATTGACTTTCTGACTCTGTGACTCACTGAATCAGTGACTCATTTGCTCAGTAACTCCCTGAATCCGTGAATAAATCTTCACTGAATCAGTGGCTTTATGACTCACTTTGCTCATGACTCATTGTATCAGTGACTTAATCACTGGTTGACTTGTTAACTCGCTCTGTGAATCACCGAATCACATCCTGACTAACTCTTAGTGATTCTATGTGACTCAATCTATTTGACTGTTGGACTTATTCATTCTCTGGTGTGTGTGTGTGTGTGTGTGTGTGTGTGTGTGTGTGTGTTCAGGTCGCTGGGAATGCCCTTGGCACCAATGCAGCGTGTGTCAGCGTCCCGCCTCCGCGTTCTGCCACTTTTGCCCCGCCTCATTCTGCCAGGATCATGAGGCGGGGCAGCTGGTGCTTTCTGCCCCGGACAACCAGCCCTGCTGTCCCAATCACGACCCCGAACGTGCACCCAGCCTCCCGAATGCTGTGAGGGTGAAGGAGGAAGAAGAAGCAGAGAGAGAAGAGGAGGACGATGGGGATGCCGAGAGAGAGGCAGACGAGGATGAGGAAGGAGAAATGGCTGAGTGACTGAGCCAAAGCTCTTTTACTGAAATATTTCAACACGGTGACTGGAATTCAGCAAAACGAGGCTCTCCTCGCAGCTAGGGGGCGGCCCGGGGTTCGAAATCATTAAACATCCACGTTGTCCATTTCAGATCTACAGCAGAGGACGATCGCTTTTTGAGCCGAAAAAAAAGTCACAATTTATGACTTCACTCTTTCAGATCCAGAAATGTGGAAACGAATCACACAGCACCCACTAATCGTCACTTTACTGATTTATTATTTTTATTTTTTAATTTTGTTATTTTTTTTCTTCAAGCCGGGTTATAGTTCACTCTCAGAGCGGAGCCGAGATCTTTTACACACTCTCTGGTACCTACAACACCTTGAGAACTTCATTCGACGTACCTCAGTGTAAATAGAAAGGATTCATACGAGAAACGTAGATCAGCTTCTCAACAGTAGAATTTTCACTACGCGTCTGAATATCGGCTAGTTGTGGAAAAAAAAAAAAGAAAAAAAAAAAAACGAAAAGGACTGTGACTCCGGTTTTGGTTACGTGCTGCCTCTTCATACCCGTGCGTTTGTGATTTGTGAGATATATATATATATATCACGAATATATTTATGACAACGTTTACATCCGCTCACGGTGTACAGTATTGTTCATTGGTATTATTAGTGAGTTTGATATCACTATTCTTAATGTCATTGTATACGTGCCCTCCCTCCCTTTTTTTTTTTCATGGCTTGCTCAGACATTGTGTTAAGTTCAGACTCAGTTTTTGTCGTGACTGATTGATTTCATCGTCAAGCACTTAACCTTCAGCATTTGTATGAGGATCAGCCATGATACACACCTGAACACTGCCGTCGTTGGTGTTGTGCCGATAGGAATATCAGTCCATGAGGAATTTTATTTTTTAAAGGAACATTTTCTGTAATGTCGTCAATGTACGTTTCCTTCCTCTTCCTTTTTATTATAATTTTTTTAAATCTCATCTGTACACAATAGCGACCACTTTTAAGGTATCATGATCACAGTGTACTTTAATAACCCGGATTCAGATTCGAATGAACGACCCGAGAATTTCATGAATGCTAGCATAATATCTTGAGTCGTTCGTTTGGATGAAAATGATTTGATGATGGCATCAATGGCAATCCATAATCGTTCTATTAATGTGAGAAGCATTTATGTTTAAATAAGTTTAAATGAATTTCCAGAGATTACGATGGAGGCAAAAACCAGCAATGCCTTTCGTTTAGTTTTATGACGGTTACCACAATGTATTTTAACTTTTAACTACTGTTTGAAACATTGTTTTGTTAACTCGGTAGTGTTACTCGTGGCAGGCGTCCAGTGGCTCAGCAGGACTGCAAGCTACAGACAGGAATCTTAGACCTGGTTAAAGATGCATCCATTGGATCATTTAAATGCTGCTGTGATCCATCTCCGGGCATGTTTACCTAGAATGTAGAAAATGTATATCGTCTCAACACACAAAAAAGATTTCGCACCCATGTAGAAGTCAGTGTTGCTAATAGATCACCGGTTAACCCCTACCGAGCTTCCCCGATGGACCATTGGTTCATTTTCTTTCCTGCTGCGCCACTATCTAATCCCGTAATATTCCTAACATTCTTCAATCCTGTAGAACCGTGGAAGTCTGTCACACTGCCAAAATTAGGATTTTCAAAGCGTCTTGGATCTAGCAGAGGTCCTGCCTGTTCACTTGAAATCTGGAGCGCTGTTCACATCTCATGCACTTTTTTCTTTTTTCTTTTTTTTTGAGTTGCAATGCCGTTTACACTTAGAGGTTTTTAAAAATCCAGCATCACATCACTGTTTTTGTCATTTGTCAAAGATGAAACATATTGGAAAATATCTCAGAATTATTGTGTAAGGGCTTTATTTCTCGAACCGCCTCAATTCCGTGATCGTTTGGAGGATTTTTAAGTGCTGTGCTGTAATTAAAGATTTAGGCTTCAGAAGAAAATAACCAGAATGAATGTTGGAAAAAAATGTACAAGTCGTTCAAGTCAATCCAGGACTTTTGATTGTGCAGGGTAACAGAAGAGTGACGTTACACTAATGCACTTCGCCAAGAGTTTCACTAGTGCTGGGATACCATCAAGGTAAAAAGTTTCCTCATTACACCAGAATCAGCCTGCGTGCTTCACGTTTGAAAGACTGGCCTCCCAGAAATTCCTTTAATGGCCTAAACAGTGAAGCTGCTTGGAGTGAGGTCATGTCTGTACGGGCGAACACAGCCGAGTTCCCGTGATGTGGTTTTAAAGTGGTGTTGGTGAAAGATTGTGTGTATAAGTTCCCACAGACAGATGCATCTCTTGAGGAAGGTGGTGACAAGCGACCTGTTGACTTTCAAGGATCATGCTTTCAACTCACTGAATGTTTACAGAAATGACTGCATTGGACTCCGAGCCTCCTCGGCCGGATCGTCATTCACAAACGCACGGCCTGCTTTAAGATATTTGCATAATTCAGATGTTTTACTGCAGCCAGGAGTCTCATCATTGTACTGTGCTTGAAGTCTTCAGTTTTACACCTTTGTTCATGAGAAATCTCATCACAAGTCCTGGTTAGACTTGAACGCACCCGACCAAGCAGCAATGTCACTTTTATTGCACAGTAATTACAATCCTTAAACACACACACTATAAATAAATTTTTTCTTTATTTCTATTTTCTTTTTTTAGTTTTTAAAACTCTTATCATTATGCTTTCTTTCTCTTTTTTTTTATTTTGCTAAATTTATTTTCTTTTTCTCAGTTTCCCCCATTTTTTCTTTCCTTTTCCTATTTTTCTTTTTTCCCCCCTAGGTTTTCTTTGTCACTGTCTTCCCTTATATTTTTGCCTAGATTATCTTGACCTTTTTAAATATTTTGTCCGTATTTTCTTTAGTCACTTTTTTCTCATTTTTTAAAAACTTATTTTTCCCCACCTTTTTCCTAGTTTTTTTTTCTACCCTCCCTTTAGTTTTTTTTCTTTTTTCTTTATTTACCTGTTTTATTTTTTATGCGTCTTGTGGTGTTTTTTTCACCCTTTTGTCTCCGTTTTACCTGGTCATTTCCTTCATGACATGTCCGATAGGAAGTACACATGCAGATCTAATAACTCATAATAACAAATGTGTGACATGCTGGATTAAAAAAATTTTTTTTATTATTCTTTATAGATGAAATGCGTAGCAGGTTTAATAATGAGGTACGACTTTTTTGTTTAGCACTTTTTTTCCCTTCATGAGTGAGCAATGCAGTTTGCAAAGTCTGCATTCTGTCTCAAGTCTCAGAAAAAAAAATTAACACAGATGATGTGTGTTTGGTTTCCTGACATGAAATATATGATTTTTTTATACCCTTATTGTATTTCGACTTTCACATTCAATGCAAATGAAGTGTTTCCTTCTTCTGATCACTTGCCTTTTGGTAGTCCTAGAATTTGTATGAGTATAAATTGAGCTAAATGATTTAAAAGGCGTAGTGTTACTGATTGGAGATGAGCCTTTGTTGCCATATCAGCCATTTTGTATTTACCTCCTTAAAGAGTGTTAGTGCACTGTACTTCACTGTTTTTTTTATTTTTTTTATACGTGATTTAAAGTGTCATAAATCATCTTGTGCATGTTTGTGCCTGTTCTTTATGTTGTTCGATTTTTCTATATTTTAAAATGATGCCATCTCACCAGCTCCACGGGAAATCATTTGTGTTGACGTGTTAAGGACGTGTCACATTCCTTTCATAGACTGTTTAAGGAATCTTGCTACTGGACTTATTTCTGTTGTGTGTAAATCTTAAGTGTTAATGTAAAACTCACCATGCGCTTCGAGTCGCAGTATACACTCCAACTGAATAAAAGCATCGTAAATGATATTATCTGGGTAGAACGAGCTTCTCTGGGTTTCATAGAAGGCTGTGCTCCTAAGAGGGGGTGTGGCCACAATGTTATCGTGTTATGGGACGTTGCGGCGTCAAGCTCGTCCAACTGTACATAGTAGAAAGTAAAGAACTCCACTATCATTATATCGTAGTGTCTACAGAATGCCTGTAAATTACTTCTGAATGTTTGTGAACGTATAGGCACATTCTTTTTGTAACTTTCTTTTACTGTATTTTTTTATTTGACCAACTTTTGAGATGTTTTTTTTTTCCAGAATTGCTAATTTATTCAGAGAAACAACATTCCACAGATTTACTCGCTCTCAGACTTGCCTGGTTCGACTTCAATAAAATCTCTACTGAATGTTCACACTTTATGCTCAACTGCTTTTATTTAAGAACTGATATTTAAAAAACACTGACCTTACACTATCTTTTTTTTTTTCTTTTACGGTTTGTTACTTCTGGGTTAGAATAGTATAATGCCTTGCTGTATAGATGTTCCAGTGCATGCATAAATGAGATCCAATAAATTCTTACTAGAACCACAGTTTGGCCTTCATCACCCTGATCTTATTCATGCTGCATTGGTTTTAAAATACTACTAATGATCTGTAACAAAGAGAAAAACTGCTGCTTCCTGATCATAGGGTGCAGGTTGTTTGTTGGTAGCTTTAATAATGAAGTCTATAGGTGGTGGCAGTTTTTTTAATTTTCCAAGGTTGGTGTGTTTGTTTGTTTCTGTTTACAAAGTCCAACAGTCTTCCAATCAATGTTCAGGAATTTAGATCTAGGTGGAAATTCAGCATGTTTGTATCCTGCCCCCTCGCTCATCCACTCGGGTCTGTTAACAGTGGCGAGGCTGACTGCTAAATGTTCCAGATATATTATCTGATATATTCCAGATATCTTATACTATTATAGGGAAGAACAAGAATCTGTCTCGAGAACCAGGTATAGTAGGGGATATACACCTCATATAATTCATCCTTTAGATCAGTGGTTTTTGGTCCTGGAGGAACCCCTGTCCTGCACATTTTAGTGTTGCCCCTGTTCCACCGAACACCTGATTTAACTAATATCTAAGTAAGGACCTTTTCTAAGAGTGGGGAAAGGCCAAAAATGTGTTGGTAAGGGGTACTCCAGGACCAGGGTTGGGAACCGCTGCTTTAGGTTGTGGGCTAATGAATCAAAGATTTTCTTGCTTTCTGTCCAATGAAGGTGTGAGAGAGAGAGAGACCTTCAGGTGGTAAACTGTTTTACAACATGGTGACAATGAGGAGTTAAGGTGCTGCTGTTCCTAATACACTCACAGAACAGCACATACACATTACTGCACCGCTGGAAAACAGTCACTTTCAGTACATCTAGTTCACCTTTACAGCAGCTAGACCTAAGAAGAAGATGAAGAAAATGCTCACTCTAACTATTATTGTCTTTTTCTCGATCTCATTGTACACTCGATTTGTTTGTGTATCTCATATTAAAGGTGTTTTCCGCTTCTTTTTCCTTTATTCTGTCCCCTTTTTAATTTTCTTCTTTCCTTTAGTCGTCTTCTTACTGTTTCCCCACACCCTCTCCCTTTCCCTGTTCTTTCCGTTCAGTTGTTTTTCTTTCCTTGTCCTTTCCTGTTTTCTTTTATCTTTTCATTTTCACTTCCTTTCCCATCTCCCAGCTTTGCTTTAACTTTCCTTTTATATTGCACTGCCTGGCCAAAAAACTCACTGAATGTTTGTCATTTTAGAAGGATCAAATTATTAAAAGGAGATTTGAAATCACTTCAACACATTATCAACACCTGGAAGGACAGTGCTGAACCATCAACTTTGTGGAAGAAATGTGGTTAGAAAAAAAAGTCATAAATGGAGATTGATTAAGAGCATTTCCAGACACACAATGTCAAGAACTCTCAGGATTGGGACGAAACAGCTGTGTCCAAAATTATTTGTTAGTGAGACTAATCAGAAAAAGGCTTCAGTTTGTTAGGGAGCATAGAAACTGGGCTTTTGAGCAATGGAAAGATGGTCATGTGGTCTGATGAGTCCAGGCTGATCCGATTCCAAATCGATGGCCGTGTCAGGGTAAGAAGGGAAGCATGAAGTGATGCACCCATCCTGCATAGTGTCCACTGTACAAGCCTCTGGAGGCAGTGTTATGATCTGGGGTTGCTTCAGTTGGTCAGGTCTAGACTCAGTAACATTATGTGGCAATAAAATGAAGTTAATGATGACCTGAGTGCAGGTCACTTCAATCAAGGGGTCGCCACAGCAGCCCATCTGATCCACACACACACAACTTGGCACAGGTTTTACATTATAGGAGGCCCTTCCTCAGTTCAATTTAGCCTTTATTCGTCACTCACCCAAACCCAGGCCTTCTGCATGGCAGGCGAGAAACCTATCACTGAGCCACCAATGTCTGATATCAAAAGTTAAATATAACTGAATGAAATCTTGGAGTCCATTTTTTTTTTGGGCCAGGCAGTGTATTTTTCTTGCCTTTGCCTTTTTTTTTTTTTAAACTTTGGTTTCCTTTCTATTAACTTCTTTGTTTTTCCTTTCCTTCTCCTTGCATCTCCTTTCAGTTGCATTATTTTATCTTTTCCTTGATTTTCTTTTCCTTTTTCATTCTTTTCCATTTTTCTGCCTCTTCTACAGTAGCATTTCATTTGCCATGTCCTTGTTTTATCATTCCTTTCCTTCATCTTTCCTTCCCAGTACTATTATTTTGTTTTGTCCTCATTTCATTTCATTATTAAAAACTTTGCTTGTCCTTTCATTTCCTTAATCGTTTAATTTGCTTTCCTTTCACTTATTTTGCTATAATAATTAGCAAAAATAATAATTTTTATTATTCTCCTTGCATTGGCTTCCTGCAGGAAATGGACAGGACTTTCCCACCTTATCCTAATGGGTCAGGGTCATATTCTTACACCCTGCTCTGCATTTTTAATTCCACAACAAAAAGCTTTTATTTCTGAAGTTCCCAAAGCCCTGCCTCCCTCTGGCTACGTCTTCTCGGACTGAAGCCCATATTTCTAACTACCTCCAGGTGGCGTATGAACGGGGTGACGTGTAAACCTTTTTCTCTTGACTCTCCTCACCGGGAGAGGGAGAGGTTCTGCACCTTCACTCATCCGCCACTGTGGACATGCAGATGTGTCCTTATCCATGACGGTCCTCACTCACTCACTCACACACACACACACACACACACACAAAAACCGTCTCGCGCGGCTGCTTCCGGTTTAAGTCGGGCTGAGAACAGGAGCGAGGCGGAATCCTGAAGGTCTGTATCAGACACTGGACGGAGATCAGACGAGTGCTAATGCTAATGATGCTAAAGGACCTGAGCGTGGAAATACTGGTTTGCGCGCGATTACCGCTGATCATATCTGCTAAATGTCACGCTGACGTGTCGCGCGCGCGAGCGAGCCGTCTTACTTCTATGACTTCTGACGTTCCGAGCGCGTGAAAACGTAACGCTCGCGGGGTACCAGCGCGTGAAAACGTAACGCTCGCGAGGTACCAGCGCGTGAAAACGTAACGCTCGTGAGTAGTTCCCAGCGCGTGAAATGAAACGTTAGTGTGAGTTCTGAAGCTCAGAGAGATACAGTAGAAACACAGCGCGTCTAATGACGTCCTGATTACGTGACACGGAGAGCTGAAGTGAAGTGAGTTCTAACGCTCGGGCTTTATGGCATGGAACGCGTGTGTATAAGTGTTGGTGTCTGAAATAGTTGCTTCTACCAGTTCTGTTTCTCTTCTAAATGTGTGACGTGGAACGATCGCATGCGTTCTGAATGCGTGGCATGGAACGCTTCTACAAGCCTGTAAAGTTCTGATGTTCTACATGCTTGAGCTTGATGTTCTCAATGCAGGACATGGAGCTCTTGAAAGGTTCTGATGTTCTCAATGTGGGACTCTTAAGTGAGTTCTGAATGCATGATGTGTAATGCTTGCCTGAGTTCCGATGTTTTCAATGCATGATGTGTAGCACTTGAGTGAGTTCTGATGCTCTGAATGCATGATGTGTTACAGTTGAGTGAGTTCTGATGCTCTGAATGCGTGACATGTTATGCTAGTTCTACTGCTCTAGATGCTTGATGTGGAACACCTGTGCAAGTTCTGATGCCCAGAGTTTGTTACATTGAACACTTGTGTGAGTTCTGACACTCAGGTTGCCTGACATGGTCCTGATGTTCCCCGACAGGCTTTCTTGTGACTTCTTTAATATAAATTGTGGTTTCTCTGAACGTTTTCAGCTTACTTTATTCACAATACGTCCATGTATTAAATGTCATTCTCGGTAAATACTCACACAGAGTTATCCCTCTCACTGAGGACGTGCTTGTCTGATGTTATGCACGTTATGCAAATATTTTAAATGATTTTAGTTCTATATTTCCTGGTACAGCATGGCATGTCCTTGTGTTTGTGCCTATTGTGCGTTCTTAAAGAGTAAAAACAACAACAACAAAAAGAAAGGGGGGTATACTGTTTGTGTGTGTGTGTATATACAGTATATACCTCTAACTGATCAAATGCTGGGGGATGGTAAAACATATACCTCTCCCATATATGTGGAGATTTTGGGACACCCTGTAGAAGTTTTAATAGTTACCAAGAGTTGTAAAGATTGTTAGTGAGTGTGTGTGTGTAACTGGTGATCGCATTCCATGTATAAAACACACCCATCTGGCCAATCCTGTTTAAAAAAAAAAAAAAAAAAAGAAAGGTCGATATCCGTGACATGGAATGGTCGTGAGAGTTCTGACTCATGACACGATTTTCTTTATTATGTATTGTGGTTTCTCTGAGAGTTCTCGGCTTTAAACTCTATACATTATTATTATTATTATTAATAATAGTAATGATAATAATCATTGGTGTGACAGAGTGGTGGCATTATCTTTAGACAAAACATAAAATTCTGAATGGAAATCCTGTCTAAATCTGAAAGGATTTGAAATAATGGGTGCGTTCACATTACATGAGTTTTCTTTCTATCAGACCGGATTTGCATGTCTTGACCATTCACATTCATGATTACAATTGATTTTTTTCCTGAATATCCCAAAAAAAAAACACACACCATATTTGCTTGACCACCCATTAATTTTTTTTACAACAGATGCTATCTGAATAAAAATTAAAAAAAGATTTTTTTTATATATATATATATATATATATATATATATATATATATGTATATATATATATGTGTGTGTGTTGGGGGTATCTGGGGTAAAAGGCTTAGGTACAATGTTATCTGTAGTACAAATGTTATACTAA
>JAQMYJ010000009.1:21234621-21256828 GCA_030014305.1 Clarias laeviceps
GCTTTGGAAGGAAGAAAGCCAGACTCGCTTTTAGCTGTTTTATCAGCTGTTGCTAGCACTTCTACAAAATCCTGATGCTGGTGTTCTGCCATATTATATTGCCTTGTCAAAAAAATGCTGCTGTCGTGTGAGAGTCTGTTGATTCGCCCTATTCTGTTGAAAAATGCTAAAGTGTAAAGGGGGAAATATATACTATACCTCTGAGTACTTAGTGGAGCATGTTTGGTACTTTATTAGAACACATTTATTGTAGAATTTAGGAGTAGCATATTCTGATAGACAAATGTGGCTATCAAATAATGCTTCCAGGACATAATCAACAAAATGAATGGAACAGTTCCCAAGCTCAGTATGTGCAGGACCATTAAGTATAAAAAAAACAAAAAAAAAAAACAGATAAGTAGCAGAGATTGACGGAAGACTGGTGCTGACTGACGTCAGACACGCGTGTGCTCTATGCACATGAAGGTCGCATGAATTCATTCAAGTCGTACTGAAGTGACTCATATCCGATGATTTTAAAAATATCAAATTTGTGCGTTCAGACAGCCATAAAAATTCTGATCGGTGTCACATTGCAGTAAAACAACAACAAAAACAACAGCTGAGTTACTTCAGGCTGGTAATGTGAATGTAACACACATTGAGTTAAGTTTCTGCTAGTTATCTTGCTTACTAAACTGAACTTCAAGCTAGAAACATGGCTGTCAGTTTTTAAAACTCCAGGTTGGAATAATAATGTTTCTAGCTGTGTACAGATATCTAACTAATATAAATGCAATACTTCTCAGGTGAAGCAGGAGACGGGGACACACCAGCGGTGACGGGGACACACCAGATCCAAAGATGAGGAAGAGTTTAGACCAGGAGTTTATTGCTGAAGTTGTCATTCGCCTGCTTCTGCTGGCTGTCTTTCTGTAAGTGTTTACTACATCATCATCATCATCATCTATGACCATCATCATCATCATCATCATCATCTATGACCATGCATAGGGCGAACAGACACAAGAGAAGCCCAGGAGAGATTAGTAATCCCTTGACATGCAAAGTGTGCTTATTTAATAAAGCCCTGATGATCTTGGCTTGTGTATCAGTTCAAACTCAACAGATGAGTCATAATATCCAGTATAATGCTGCACCAAATCAAGATATTTCATTATCAGCTAATATTCTGCAGATATTTTCTCACATTTAGACTTTCATTTGTGTTAGTTTAAAGTTTTTACACGTTTTTTTTTTTTTTTTTTTATGGAATAAAGTGAACATGTTGTATGACTACGACATCCATTATGTTTTCATCTGAGCTCTAGTGCAAATTTAAAGAGCACCTATTATGCAAAATCCGCATTTTACATTTTTAGACATTCAGATAGGTCTCCGACGTGAGGGGGAAAAAAAATCTCTGCCTCTTGTTTTTTTTGTATTGGGCGGGGCATGAACAACCCAATTAGAATTCACCCCTAATGTGACCTCATATTAGAAAAACCCTCCTGAAATATTCAGAGACAGAGCAAACTTTTAAGGTATAAAAATATGCATTATCATACACACTTTGGGTTAAGGTTCCATATTTTATTATATCACAGCCCCGAACACACTTTTCTAACTAAATACATTTGGGACAAGAGGTACATTATATAATAAAATAAAATGGCATTGCATTGAGACAATGAGATGATTGTGTCCGGTTTCAGGGCGACTGAGCAGCTGGCACCGTTTACCCGACAGATCCAGCCTGAGGAAATCTGGCTTTACAGGTTCCACCATGTGAAGAGGGACCATGTTCCTACCTCACTCATGTTCGTAAGTGTGTAACAAATGAACACCGAGAGTAGGAGTGCATGTTTTAGATTTTGATAACTTTCTGTAGGGTCACGTTGGTCCCTGCTGGGAAATCAAATCACGAGTGTTTGTGTCAAGGCTGACACTACCGTAAATTCTGGAGTAGCACTCTTAACATCTTTAAAAAAAAAAAAAAAAAAAACAAGAACAGTTTCCACAAGCCCTAAATGTGAAGTGCAAAGATAAGACAAAATGAAGATGATGGTGATTTGTGTCACCTGCGTTACAATCACCAGCAAAAATAATAGAATCCGTGCACTTAGATGATCTTCACCCAGTTTTTTTTACTTCGTTGCAAAGAAGTAAATCACAGATGTGACAGAAATATATTTATATTTTTGAAACTTTAACCATAACTCAAACACATAAAATTAAATACTATTTCATTAACACTTTATTATTTTCCAGATCATTTAGAGGAGAAAATCATGGAATCTTCAAAAGATTACTGCACTGTTGTAAGTCCTCGACATGCATGGACTTAAATGGATGTAGATTTTTCAATCGGATTGCGATCCTAATTGTTTGTGTTCTGTGTCTTACAATCCTGAAGTGACTCAGTTCTAATTTTTTTTTTTTTTTACCCTAATGTGACACAGATCTGATACATTTTTTAGGGCTGTCTGAACACATAAATTTGCTGTCACTTTCATATGAAGTCCTAGATCGGATAGATATCCAATACGGGGTCATGAGACCAGAATGAGAACGGAGAACGCAGATCAGAATTCATGTGACTTTTTGCCTCTGCACAGCGCTCAGCGCTCAAACAGCTAAAGTCAAGTGTCTGGCTTTCTTCCTTCTTCTGGACCTCATCAAATACAGCCGATTATCTGCTTGCCGTCCTCCAGAGCAAAACCTCAATGATATTTTTAGCTAAAATTGCATACATATTTTGAAATGAATGAATAGTTGCATGAATTTACGTTGTGTTTAGGCTCAGGTGGTTGTGTCGATGTGTGCCGTTTCATTGAACAGACACGTCCGTATTAGTCTCCTCGGCTAATTTCATATTTGTGATTCATCCCTGGATATGACTTATCAGATCATCCACATGCTCACTTCTCTTCAGCCCACTGGAACCTTATTTCCCGGGGTTTGTGCGTTAGTCCTGTGTTATGTTTGGCTTTTCTATCTGTAAGTCGTATTTTGTTTAGCACATTCTTACAATCGGTCACAAACATGGACTACACCCACATATTTTCAATCGTCTCATTTTGGGGTTTCTACTTAAAAGGTTGCCGCATTGACAACTTCCATGGTCTACCCGTATGTCCTTTTTATAACTTCCCTGTTTTTGTTTGTACAAATTTTAGACACAGCTGACTGGGAACAACCAGTGTTTTGCCACATTCTGTGTTGGATTTCCTTCTTCAAGGATTTTTTTCATGCTTCAGTGCTCTTCAACTGACGAATCTTTTGTTGCACCAATTTTTGCTTTTAATTAGCCAAGTCTAACACCTCGTTATGGTCTCTAATCTGTCGTTCTTGCCCTCTAAATTGAACGATTTCTAAAGATTTTCCTCAACATGACCCGGAAAAAAAGCAATTAATAATTAAATGTAAAATTAGAATTAATGTCCAACTAGTAAACAAATTGTTAAGTGTAATATCTGTGATTTTAGTTTCTTTGCGACGAGGTAAAAACAAACAAAAAACTAGGTGTACATTTCTTAGTGTGATTAAAGAGTCAAAGATTTCTGCCAGGGGTTGGATACAAAACCAGATATTTGTTTAAAATTTGCCTGATCATTTGAATGAACAAAGACCTGTCGAGTGTGTGAGAGGCTGCTTGTCAACTTGCAGCCTTTTTCCATGTCACCTTGCAGTGCTTCGCTGCCTCTTTCATCTCAGCACTAGCTGATGTATCTGAACTTAAGCTCCATGTTAAGCTTAGCAGTGCATTAAGAATCTTTTGTGCATAGATGAAGCATTGTTGTAAAAACCAGTCTGCTCAGGCATTTGCCCAAACTTGGGCTAAACTTGACAGATTTTGGGTGTGTCTCAGAGAGTAACTTTGGTTCCACTTTTCTTTCTGCCTTCTGTAGAGCATCGCTCTCTTTACACCTATGGTCACCGTTCTGTTATTTGCATTTATGAAAAGAACTGAAAAAGGCGAAGTTAAGGAGGCTTCGTTAGGTGAGTCCTGCATTCACAGAACTATTCATGCCTTAATCAGATTGAAATGGTTTAAAACTAACAGACTGACTAATCATACTGACACATGCATGTGATTGAGTTTATGCCTTTTTAAACTCTAAGGAAGGGACATTTGAAAAACAAATAAACAGCAAACACAGAGAACAAAGAACACTTCCAGTACCAACAGAAAGTTTTCAGATGCTTTCAAGTTTTCCATATTTTATGTTTCAAATTCATCATAAATACACATAAAATCCTTTCTTTCCTCATGATTCTACACACAGTACTAGAAATCCCCCCAAAAAAAGTCTTCAGATCCATCACTTAGTACTTGGCTAAAGCTCTTTTTGGCTGCAATGACATCCTCAGGTCTGATCGTAACGATGCTACAAGCTTTACACACCTTTCTTTTGGAAGTTACTTCCATTCTTTTTGGCAGAATCGTTCACGGTCAATCAGGTTGAACTCTCAGGGTCAGTGCACGGAGGTTCTCAGGTCTCTCCATAGATGCTTTATTGGGTTCAGGACTTCCGCATAATTGTTCTGAAGCCGCTTTGGGTCGTTGTCTTGTTGAAATGAAAACCGTCACCCCAAAGATCATGAGCACTCTGGAGAAGGTTTTTACTCAGGATTACTTTATATTTTTCTTTATCCAATTTTACCTCTATACTGCGTAATCTTCCAGTCAAAGTTACAGAAAAACATCCCTAGAGCATAATGCTGCCACCACCAGGTTTCAGTGTAGGGATTGTTTTTATCAGGGGATGCAAAGTGCTGATTCAAAATAGTTCAAACTTTGTGGCATCAAACAAGAAGATTTTGCTTCTGATGGTCCAAGATTCCTGTCCTGATATAGTCCTGATTGGTGGACTTCTCCAGTGATGGTTGTCCTTTTCTCTCCCGTCAGCAAAGCAGAACTCAGCATCTTGTTTATAGTGACACTCAATGCTTGCAATTTTTCATATTTGTTATTCTTCCATATAGACAGGTTTGTGCCCCCCTCATAATGTCTATTGACATCAAGTCAGCACTGACGGACTCCAGTTAAGTTGTAGAAGCATCCCAAGGACCACAGATAGGAGTAACATGCACCAGAGCTCAACTACAAGTTTCATAACAAAGGGTCTGAATACTAAATGGAATATATGGAATAATCTTTTTTTGTAAATAAACAAAACACCTTCTTTTTTTTTTTACTTATCTAGTATTATGTGCAGAATGACAAGGTCGAAAAGGATTTGAATCCATTTTATGATGAGTGTGAAACAAAGTGTGGAAGAGTCTGAAAACTTTCCATCAGCACTGTATGTGTACGTCTTGTACATTAGATAAGAATTTACGTTACCAAGATGAATCACACAGCATGATTTCTGGAATGTGCATGATTTTTGTGTGTGTGTCCTCAGCTGTGACGTTGACTCTTCTCCTGAATGGAGTTTTCACCAACGCAGTAAAGCTCACTGTGGGAAGGTGAGTCATGAGCTGAAAAGGTTCCCTCACACTCATCTTTAAATCCCAGGTGGAAGATAAACGTTAATGAAAGATTCAACACATTTCTAATTTTAGGAGGCGCTCTTTCACTGTTCAGCCATTCATCATTTGGACATTTTGAGCTTTTTTATGGAGTTTTGTGCTTGTAGTGCACCTTGTAGTGCACCTTGTAGTGCACCTTGTAGTGCACCTTGTAGTGCACCTTGTAGTGCACCATGTAGTGCACCTTGTAGTGCACCATGTAGTGCACCATGTAGTGCACCATGTAGTGCACCATGTAGTGCACCATGTAGTGCACCATGTAGTGCACCGTAACAGAGTTTAAGGAATCAGTATTTAAATCAGGGACATAAGGACATTTTCAATGGGTGTTTTTTCGCTTAAATTGCTGTGGTGTTGAAGCATCTAAAGAGAAAAAAAATTTTTAGACTTTCAATCTGTCTCTTTCTGTAGGCCGCGTCCCGATTTCATGTACCGCTGCTTTCCGGATGGTCAGATGAACGAGGAGTTGCAGTGCAGCGGCGACCCAGACGTGGTCACAGAGGGGAGGAAGAGTTTCCCCAGCGGGCACTCATCATGTAAAAATCATCATCATTATGCTCATAGTCATTCCTAAATGAACGTCTGTACAATATTTCTTACACACCTCATGAAAATGCGTGTCAGGTCAACTCGTAGTCTTTTTTAAAAAAATTTTTTTATGTGTGTGTGATGAACTGCCAACAGTCATGATTAATGTATAAAGTGTTTGAGGACGACCAGGACTAATTTTATAGCAGTGATTAAATTGGAGTTGGAAAGAGTTCTGCAGAATGTTTTATAGCCTCAAAGCAGAGTCGTGACGTTACTGTGGTAGGCATGTGACCCTCACCATGTCTCTAAAATCGACCCTACAGCACAGAACTCGTTTCATGAGTGTAGATGACTCTCCCAAACATCCTGCATCAATGATCTTTAAGAAAAAAAACAAAAAAACATTCAGATTATGTAATAATCCATGAGATTCCATGAGAGTCAAATAGGATAATGAATATGATCAGCATTTCAGGGTTGACTGTTTCAGCAGCGCGCCCTTTTACATAACATTATAACCAGTGTTGGGGAAGTTACTCAAACAAGTAATCTACTACAAATTACTAATAATTACTTAAAAATTGTAATTTGATTAGATTACTGATTACTACTGTACATGTAAAAAGTAATCAGATTACTAACCAAGTTATTTTACAAACATCTGTCATGGCGTGCGCCTCAACCTGTTGTAGCTCCTCGCTCACTCCGTAGGGTCCCTGCGTAGGCGTCTCCCTCTTCTGCATGTACGCGAAGGAGCGAAGCCGCTAGTTCGGGCCGACTGGCGATAATTAATGTTAACGGATCTCTGGCTTTCTCCGCGTTAAAATTCCTCTCCTTTTTTCACTTCCTCCCTCCTTTAACCCTGTTTCCCCATTTTTTTTCTAAATAAAATTACCCCTTTTCCCGTAACCTCGCCTCTTGTCCGTGTCCGTGTCTGTGGTGCCGTCCGTGCACAAAGAGCGAATCCGTTACAAAATCAAATGTAAAACTACAAATCTCTCCGACGATTGATTGAAGCGCATGCTCGTTAACTGACGCTGCCGAACAAAACGTTATTTTTAAATGCATTTTGATTAATTTTTAATCACTACATTTGTAACAATGTTATTGACTTCGGTAACTGCATTCAAATTACATGCATTTAAAATGTAATGCATTACATTACTGCGTTATCAGGAAAAGTAATGAGATTACAGTAACGCATTATGGCCACCTGATTACAATTTGGGGCTTGTCGCAGTAGCTACAGTTACAATATTATGGTACAACAGCACCTGGAAGTGGGTGGGATATATTATATATATTATTGTCCCCTTGGGAAGTTTATGTGTTGGGAAGCAGGAAAAATGGGCAAATTGGGATGGCTAAAAAACTGAATCCGAGCAAATCCCAAACTGCAGCTATTGTGGGATGTTCTTAGTCTGAAGTGGTCGGGAACTACCAGAAGTCATCCAAGGTAGGAAAACGGTGACCTGGGGACAGGAAATCATGGGTGGTCAGGGCTTATTGATGCACATTGGGAGCGAAGGCTGGCCCATGTAGTCCGATCCAATGGAAACGATACTTTAGTTCAGATTGCTGTAAAGGTTATTGCTGGTTTGGATAGAAAGGTGTCAGAACACAAAATGCATCATTGTTAATGTTATTGCTGATTGTGTATAATTAATATAAACTTTCAGATTAATCAATACCTGCAGGTGGAAATCAATCACCATGCAAAGTCTAATTGCTATTGCATTATATGTTTAGAATATTAACAGATTTCTCTGTTCTTTATGCATTTTTTCCCCCCAAAACATTAGTTGCGTTTGCCGGCCTGGGCTTTACGGCTCTCTTCGTGGCTGGGAAGCTGCACTGTTTCAGTCCGGCCGGTCGGGGAAAAGCATGGCGCCTGTGTGCCTTCCTCACACCTCTACTCTGTGCCATCCTGATCGCCATCTCTAGAACTTGCGACTACAAACATCACTGGCAAGGTGAACGAGCATCCACACAATCAACACTTTTGGATTATGCAAAAAAATAACACACTGTGACATGATGATATTTACATATTTTTAACTATACCCATGATGTGTCAATAGTGATGTTTTTTTCACTATTAGAAATTATCGTTAGCTTTCTGCAGGAACACAGTGATCTACTGGAGCATTACAGCCTATAGAGAGAAATACATACCCTAATAATTAGTTACACTTCAGTTTGCTTTAATCACAGCACCAGGATCTGTAAGCTCTGTACTGTGTTAACTGTGTACCTGTAACTGTGTTCCTGTAAATAGCAGCCCTCAGTTTCAGTAACTATACTCATGGTCAAAAAAAAAACATTGGACGGAAATGTTTCTTACAAAATTTATTTCTAATACAATAATAATAATAATAATAATAATAATACATTTTCTTTATAATGCACTTTATATTTGAAGCAAATCTCAAAGTGCTACAAATTATTGGCATTCCTTTGTTTTTATAACATTACAATTTTAAAATATTTTTTATGGCGTAACGTTTCTTTTGTCCAGAAGGATTTGTGTAATTTAGCTACATCCTACTTCTGATTTGGTTTAAGCCGTACCATTACTGTCATGGTCAGTGCTTTTCATCTTGGTTATTGGCGTATGTGACTTTTTATTTATTTTTTGCCCAGGAAGCTTATATGCAGAAACAAAAAAAATAAAGTGACGAGCAGAAATAAGGTCCCTGAATGGTGCAGTGACAAAGTGCTCGCCCTCATAAAGAGATCGCTAGTTTGATTCCCAAGTGATGCTGTAGCCTCCCGCAGCAGGGGGCCTGGAGAGAGCTGATTGGCCGAGCTCTCTCACAAGTGGAAGGAGCGGATAGCACTGTCCTCCGAGTGTGTTACGCGGCAAAAATGGTGCATGAGCGAGCAGTTCGAAAAGATGCGGTTGGCTGTCGTCGTTATAGTCTTCGGCCCTCCCTGACAGGTAGTAGTAGCCTTGATGGGGAGTGCCCTAATGTGACAATTGGACACGACTAAATTAGGGAGAAAATTGGTAAAGCAATCAAGGAAACTAAATAAAGACAAAAACAATAGACATTAGTGATTAAAAACAAGTGGAAAAGATTTCACCTTCATACACTGGTTCCCCACAAACCAAAACTTGTAAAACTTTTTATATATAAAGTGTGTTTGCATGTGTGTGTATATATGTATATAATACCATATTAACTTTGTTTTTGACACTGTGCCTGTCTCCTCTGTCTGTTGCTTTTCCATTCAGATGTGTTAGTGGGATCGCTGCTGGGGTTGACCTTCTCGTACCTGTGTTACCGGCAACATTATCCGTCACTCACCGAGTCTGATTCCCATAAACCCCTGAAGTTCAGAGACTTAAAACCTTCAGTACAGGATCGCAAGCAAGCCAATACAGGATTCCTCTTGCCTCTGTAGGGATTCTTAATCTTGAACTGTGTGATGGACATGTCCTCATTCACAGCCCTTAAGCTGATGCTGCCAGTATGTGTATATGTGCGAGTGCAAGACCTTGAAGTCCCACTTTAGGTCTGGCCTTCTTAAGAACACATACAAGATTTAAAAATAAAGAAAGAAGTACTTTGTGTATTACAGATATTTGGATTTGTATCGGACCACGAACAGTCTGGGGTTTCTGAAATGTTTCTGTATGTTTAAATATCATTTTTGTCCCTTACTCGTTGTGTTTTTAATTGTCAATAAAACATTTGTAAACTTTGGACTGTGGCCTTCCTCTGACCGTGATAGATTTCTGGGAAAAAATATATTAAATTTGGATATAATATCTTTAACACTTGTACCAAGTTGTTAAGCTCTACAGATAGGAATCTGATAAAATGATAATTTAAGTAAGAAAGAAAGTAGGTATCATGTGAACATCAAAGGACAGTCTGTGTTCTAGAAATAAAGGTTATGTTAGTTTATTTAGAAATAAGAAGTCACACAGTTAGTAAATTAAAATGAAAACAACAATAATAATCTAGAATATACTGCATTTTGTGCATAATCAAAATTCCTGGCAGTTTCTTCATGAAATAATTATCCATTGACACTTGATGAAAATGGCTTCCAATAACTGTTGGTTAATGATGAATATTTCACAAGTTAGTTAGCTAGCTATATTAGATCATTCTTTGATATTGATAGTTGTTGAGAAGCTATAAAGCAGGTGTGAGCTAGTAAGAATAAATGATGGAATGTTGGTGTTAATGTTGGTTAAAATGCTTCACATGAATAACAGGTACTGTAAAACATGCAGTATTGTTTCATACATGATAATATCATAAATGATATGTCAGGTGCTGATTATTAACCTGATATTAACCTTTCTATACCAGAGAATTTATGATGAGTCCAAAAGTCTCCATATCTACCACACAGTAAGGCAGTAGCCTTTCTTTCACTGCAGCAAGAGGGTGCTGCTGAAAGCCATGATTGCAGTCGTGAGCAGTAGAAGCGGCATAGAATGTCCACGTGCGTCGCTGCGGCTGGTGGGACGTTCCTGCGTCTGCTTCTGCAGGAAGCTCACAGAGTATGCCATGTACAGCTCTACACATTTCCGAGCTTTCATTTGCTGGATGAGCGCTGGGTAACCAATCTCTGTGATGCTCACTGTATCATCATTGCTCTCTTGGGACTTAGCAGGCACTGCAATCTCGGATGTGCCATTCTCAGGAGTGCCAACATTCTCAGAAGTGGAAGAATTAGAAACTGTAAGTGATCCAGCCATGTGGTTATCCTCCTGGATGTTGCTAATCTTTGCATTTTGATTTCTCAAGAGGTCTGTTCTTTTCATGCAGTCTTCCATGTATTTTTCGTAAGTCTGGGCCTTAGGAGGTGGCTTGAATTTGTAGTCACGTCCATAGTCATTTGTATCAGTAGATTTCATTCCATAATTGCGGTGCATGTAATGGTTGTAATAATACTCCTCTTGGGGGCTGCTAAAGTGAAAATTTGGTCGAGGAAATCGACCCAGGCCATACCCTACAGCCATCCCTGTCATAGCCCCAACTCCAGCTGCCAACATTGCCTTTTTGGCAAAACCTTTGGACTTCACGGATGGTTTATACCCCATATTATCAACCGATTTTGAGAAAGGGGAGCCACCGATTCCATATCCTGGACCCCCAATTCCACTGCCATAACGAGGACTAAGGATTTTGTTGTTAGGATTCCAGTTAGGATATGGTCCTCCTATGGATGGATAACCCCCAGGGTATCCTCCCGGCTGTCCTCCTGTCCTCACTGGGTAGCCACTACCCATTGGATATCCTGCAGGGTTGACTGATCCAGGATACTGGTTTGGATGTACACCTCCTCCTCCAGGGTACTGGCCTCCTGGGTAACTACCACCAGAAGGGGACTGGTTGGGATATCTTCCTTGATTCACACCTCCTCTACCTGGAAACTGGTTTGGATACCCTCCAGGACTACTGCCCCCTTGTCCTGGATGCTGAGCTCCACCTGGATAACTTCCACCTGCAGGGTACTGATTTGGATACCCTCCAGGACTAGATCCCCCTTGTCCTGGATTCTGTCCCCCAGCTGGGTACTTGTTGGGATATTGCCCTCCAGATGGATAACCACCACCAGCAGGGTAACTTCCACCTGCAGGATAATGACCACCGGCAGGATAACTACCTCCTGCGGGATAACTACCACCTGCGGGATAACTACCTCCTGCGGGATAACTACCTCCTGCGGGATAACTACCACCTGCGGGATAACTACCTCCTGCGGGATAACTACCACCTGCGGGATAACTACCACCTGCGGGATAACTACCACCTGCAGGCTTCTGTGTGGGATGTCCTCCTGCGGGATAACTACCTCCTGCGGGATATCTACCTCCTGCAGGCTTCTGTGTGGGATGTCCTCCTGGGCTAACGCGTCCTTTACCAGGATACTGCTGGTTAGGGTATCGAGCCCCAGGGTTGTTGCCTGCAGAGGGATATTGGTTGGGTTGCCTGGGATAGTTAGCTTGTGTCTTGCTCCCCTGCTGAGGCTTGTTTGACGTTCCAGTTGTTGAAGTTTTAGTGTTAGTAGGATTCTTGCTGCTTGATGTTTTCTTGTTTGCTGATGTGTCATGCAGCAACAGCATTAAAGTCAAACAGAGAATTGTGAAGATGCACAGCTGCCCCATCCTGTAATCAAAGGGAGGACACTGTATTAACATTTAGTTGTTTCAAAAGACTTATTTTTGGTTCTTTATTGGTTACCTTTTCAAGAAAACTTTGTTCTACTGAAAGATGAGATTAAGATTTCAATTCTACTGTAATAAGAAGTACACTGAATAATAGTAAAGCTAACATTATAACCTAACTTTCACCTAATTTACACTTGATTTCAAAAGTAAAATAATTTGTAGAAAATAGCAATGCTACTACAGAAATAAGTGCAAATATATTTTTACTTATGAAAACCACCCGCAATAAGGGTGATGACTCCATGCACACACTCACATCTATGTAGAAATTTGTTACACAGGGAAATACAGTAAATCCAACTAGGACTGAAATAAACTGTTGAAAAGCTGTTCATTTTATTGTGAATTTAACAAAAAATAATCTATAAATTGTTAAGAGGAATTATTTAAAGGCTAACAATTAAGAAACTGGGCAGCAGGGGAGTTAAAATTATTTTGTTTTTTAAAATAAATAGAGAGAGAAAAAAAAAAAAACACTTTTATTTAAAATAAGAGGGGCTTTCAAGTCAAGCCGGGACTTGTGATAAGATTTCTTATAAATGAAGGTCTAAAACTTATTGACATTTACAGAAAAGATAAAGCACAATATGGTGATGAGACTCTTAGCCACTATAAAGCATTTGAATGATTCAAACAATTAAAAAAATGTGATCCCAGCAGAACACATGATGCATGAAAATCGATAGATAACTTGTTGCCACCTTGCAGAAGAGACATATCTGTCTGTGGGAACTGTACACAATTATTCACCAGCACCAGCACTAGGCGTTATTACCACTCTCCTGTACAGTTCTGACCTTTAAGCCATTAAAAGAGTTCCTGAAAGGCCAATGTTTCAGATGCGAAGCAGGCAGTCTGATCATGGCTCTAATGCACTGGAAAAAAAAAAAGATTCTACCTTGATGGTATCCAAGCACTAGTGAAATGCTGGGATAAGTGCATTAGTGTAGCATGGGATCATGTAGAGAAATAAAGTTTTCCAAAAGTCCTTTGACTTTAATACCCTTCGTATTTTTTCCCCACCACCCCAATGCAAATACAAAGAAATGCTCTAAAATAAATATGCCCTTAAAAAGTTATGACAAAAAAATTAATGTTTTGACCCTCTATCTATTTATAATGAATAATCAGTAGTCCCAGTAATGTACAAATTAAGCAGTTTTGTAAGAAAACTATAAAAAACTATTCTCCTGGAGACTCTGATTATCACATATCACACATTTGCATACAAAAACTACAATATAAAATATCTTTTTATTTGTAATAAAGTACAATAATGTGGAAGTTGTAAAATAAACATCTTTAACAACATACGTATTAAACAATAAGGTGGCTGCCGAGTATGCAGCACCTAAGCAAAATCTAAATGGATTCACTGTGAGAATAAACCAAAAGTAATGTTATTAGCCACTAAAAGCCCTAGTCATGTACAGTTCCTTAAGTGCCTGTGAGAGGTATTAATAGCTTGAGAGCCAGGATTTTATTCTGTATCATGATATATTTCCTTTTGAGTCCTCAGGAGTTCATGTGCGATATGCCACACCCATAGTGAATCTAAACAAACATCTGGAATCATGCTGTATGTTTGATCCAAGATTGATCATGATGATGAGAGGGTCATGACCAGGGGGCTGACTAAAGGATATTACAGATAAAGAGGCTTGTATAAACACCTAATCACGTTCTCAACACAAATGGTATAAGTGCTTGCTTGATGTTTTATGTTAACTTTAGTCAGCTAATCCAGTTGTTAGGGTCCCTCCATTGACAAGGCATTCATGAACTTAACTTCTAACGGGTTGGGGGACGGGGGGTGTACTGTATGTGTGTACAAACAATCTTTCTTTAGTTTAATTCACGTTCAAGCTTTAAAGCCAAAAGAGAGTTTGCACTGACATGAAATATTACTAAATGTCATCCTACTGTAGGTCTTCAAAATCCATTGAAATATTGATATAGTTTTGCATGGACCTGGTCAGTAGGTGCTCTCCAGAAACATCTAGCATTTATATCTCCATATAATAAAAGTTCTGTGCATGCATAATATCTGGTCTGGAACATTAACTAGTGTTTCATCTATTGTAATTTCATCACTTTCAACACTCTCCATCGTCAGCATCAGTGTGTGTGCAGTGTGTGTACAAGCACTCCTGGAACACTCCATTCACAAATAACAAACACTTTAATGTTTATTCCTCTGTTTTCTCCATGCACTACTTATATACAGATGATATATCTGTTGGAGGAACAGAGAGACTCATGTAATAGATTAATACAATAATCATCAACAGAATAATCAATATTGTCCTCAGTGCAGGGAATCCACATAAGCATTTATTATTTTACACTCTATTAAAATAGAAATATATATATATATTTCTTTCATTTTTTTCTTACCTTAAAGATGCTTGTTTCAGCTCGGTCCTCTCCTCGTTACTGGAAATGTTTTGTTGCTCTGACGTCTGGCTGAATCTCAGTCTGCTCTGTGTACCCTAAGTAGGTGCACTTTATAGGGAATGAGCTAAACTATTGAACACAGTGTCCCAGAGGAAAGTATTTAGGATAAGGCCTGTATTTGGGGCGTGGCTTCCTGTCATGGGCATTACAGGAAAGGAATAGCCCTGGAGTTATGTCATCTAGAAATCTGATGAATAAATAAGTAAATAAATAAATACAAATAAATGTTGTATTTAAATAAATATTTCTAAAATATTTGGTGGAGATGTGTGATAATGCCTGTAACATGATCTTCAGGGAAAGACACACTCCTGTTCTAAAGCAGGGTACTATTTTTGAAATCTTTAAAGATTTTTTTGTTTTATTAAATGTACTTATTTTTTTGTGTTTATAAATTTTATTAATAATAAACGTTTATGGGCTTAACAAGATCTTCTGTGTATCTTCACTTTATATTACAGCAGATAAATTATTATTTATTTTTATACAAATATTCTTATATAATTCATTCTTATATAATTCATTCTTATATAATTCATCCTGTACAGGGTCGCAGGGGACCTGGATCTTTTACGTTTTGGGATTTGTCAGACGCCTTTATCCGGACAAACTTACATTTTTGCGACTTACATCTGAGCAGTTTTAGGGTTAAGGCCTTGCTCATAGGACAACTTGGTGGTCATGGGATTTAAACCTGGGACCTTCCGAACTGTAGTCCAATGCCCTAATGAACCCTGGATCTGTGATACACCCTGGACAATCAATTGCACCGCAAACACACATAGACACACATAGACACACACACTCACACACATTTATTCACACACTATGGGCAATTTGGGAATGCTAATCAGCAGGTCTTTGGACTGTGGGAGAAATCCGGGGTACCCGAAGGAAACCCACCAAGCTCACGGAGAACATGCAAACTCCATGCACACAGACCCTTGGCAGGAATCGAATCCTTGATACATAATACAAAATATCACAAATTATGCTTCTTTAATTCCCCAATCATCCCAGTGCTGTACGGTGTGATCTGATTAGCACAATAGGAAAGAAATGCATAACATGATGTGGATGAATGACAAGCATACTTGGGTCAATAATGGCAGATTTTAAGTTTAATTTGACATAAATCGGATCACATCACATTAAATCATATAAGATTAGCTTACTGAACTATAAATTGTGCATGCCAGTATTTTATGATTAGAACTATCTAACAAAATGAAAAAAAAAAGGTAAATGACAAGGGCTTGGCTACACGGCGTCACAAGTAAGTAAGTCTCTTCCTTTGCTATCTCTAACATTGACGTCAAATCATTTGAGAGGTCATGCTCTTTCGACCACTGCCACAGAGTTCTAGGCTTGTTCATGAGAGAGAGAGAGAGTAGCTTAAACAAATCATCTACTAACAAACAGCTTTATCAGACACGCGGTGCATGTGCTTCTGGATCATTCGGCGCATATCACAGTACCTGCAAGCACAAAAAACATTATAGTGTATGCTAAATTTACAGTAAAAACAATCCAGTAGTAGTAGTATGACAATTCTCACAGGAGTAAACTACACATACCTCTGCTTGAGTTTCTCCATCTCCCTGTTCTCTTCCTCCTTCAGTTTGTCAATAAAGCTGAGTAGCACAGGCATCTCCAGCTTTATATACTGTGCTACCTAAACACACAACAGACCAACACGTGCATTTTGGTTTATTAGTGTCATGCTGTTTTATGCACATGCAAATAATAAATCTCCCAGACTGCTTTTTACAGAATGGGCAAATTAAAATTACACATCCAATGTGAGTTGACTGTTGTGGTTAAAGTCTAGCACTATGAATGTTACGAATGGTGCAAAATGCAAAATACAGGCTAGCACTGGCATCTAGTGGATGAAAGGAGCACATAAAACAAGTACTGCTGCTGCTCAGCCATCCATAATATACAACAGTGTGTTTTAACCATGGAGTTACACCACCATAACCCAAATGAACATTTCTTGCCACCTTCATCCACATGTCCTGCTTTTCACTGCTACACTTTTCACTGTAATCTGATATAAATATCTTACATCATGGGTGACCTCCTCCACCTGGTCAGGCTCCATGAGAAAGATTTTGCTGATCTGTTCACATGGTCCATGTAGAAGACGGATAGCTAGAGGGTGATCACCCCTTTTCAGCTGCACACGCTCTGAGACAATTAAAGACAATGAGATATCATTACCTTTTATGTGAAAAAAGTTCGGCATTTGGGTGAGATTGGAAAATGTTAAGCATATGATAAACCTAAATTGTGTGAAATAAGTTTTTAGGTTTTTATTCTGGATGCAGCGTCGACTCACCTCCACTGGTGTGTACATGGAAGAGGGCAAACTCATCAGGACAGTTCTCAATCTTAAACTTGTTGAGCAGTACACGGAGGACCTGAGATGTCGTCATGGAGCTGTTGATGCGGACGTTGGTGATAGAACCAAATGTTGGGGTGAAAACTGCAGTCTGACAAAGCAAGAGGATGAGGTGAGAAACAGAAGAAAGACAGGAGAGAAAATACAAAGGTATGTTTTCCAAGGTGGAGTATCTGGGAAAGTAATTTGGACTGTGGTATCTTTACAAATGTAAAAATTAGCAACAAAAAACGTCATTTAGAGTGAAATTTGGATAAATGAAAAAGAAAATAAAAGTAATTTAATATAAAAAAAAAAATCAATGGTAACTTTACAGAAATTGGGAATTCAGGATATAATAAAAAAACTATTTCTTACATTTTGAGATGTGAAAATTTAGAAATAAATTTGAGCCTTCGTGGTACATTTTTAACAAAATGTCAAATTTATAATAGAAATTCCAAAATTATTTATATAAATGTGTATGGTAACCACCTTAGAAATATCTAAATCTCAAATATAAATTTAAAACAATACCTTTAGAAATTGAGAAATTATTTTAAAAATGTATAAATGGTAATAATAAATTGATAGCAATAGAATTTTGAATTAAATCTGTACCTTTTAAAAATTATTTAAAATTTGATGTGTAGCTTGTTAAATTACAAATTTACAGTTAAAATTAGGATGATCACTTTTAAATCAAAGAAATCAATGAAAGAAAATATATATTAACTATGTTAACTATGTAAAAAGTATAACTTTATAATAGAATTAGGGACAGTGATAACAGTAGAATTATGGACAGTGATAACATTAAATAAGAAATTAGTATCTCTTGAAATGTACCTTTTTAGAAATGAATATGTTTTTTTTAAATCATACATTTACAATGGAAATTTGAATAATGACTTTGTAAATGGAGCTAATGAAAAAATACATTTAAACATGTTAACCTTAACAAAAAGTAAGACTTAAAATAATGTGAACGGTGATAACATTAGAAATTTGGCTTTCTTTATTTTTGAAAGCGTAGATATTTTGAAATAAATATAAACTGTGGAAGATAATTTTACTAGATAAATTACTATAATAACTTTTGAAACTGGGAAACTAAACTAGCTTAAACAAACATAGGACTTTAAATAGACATTTGGATGGTAATAACATTAGAAATTTTTATATTTAAAATATATTTGGAAAATGTGATATAAAATTGATATTTGGAAATAAATATCAGCTATTATTTAAAACAGATCTGTTTATTTAGAATATAAATCTCAGCAGCTGCATTTATAAAAACTGTCAAAAAGTTGTTAAAAAATATACATTTAAAATCTAAAACAATTATAAACTCGCCCCTCCGTACCTCTAAATCAGACACTTAAAACCCGTAGTAACTTATACCTTGTGATTATAAAAATGTCCATTAAAGGAACATCGATGCCTTCTGAGTCGCCGATGGTTACTAGGCTCTGTCGGCCCACCAAGACTCCGCTCACTCAGACAGCTCCTGGTCCTGTGCAGGGTTGAGTCCTCCTCCTTTTCACCTGTGCATGTGATACATAACGCCACTAAAACCAATCAAGTCTATCACTCCACTATAGAGCACTATAAGTAGCTACGTATCACTAGCTTTCTAGCACACTACAAATCCTACAAGCTTTTTGTAGTGCACAAGTTCTGCTTATTTACACAGATCAGATTACATTTCAGATTCAAGACCAGCACTTTATGCGCATTAGCACTGTACATGGTTGCGGTTTCAGGTAATCATGTCCCTGTACTCACCTCCCTGTCCTGCTGCTTCACTATAACTCTCACTGGAGTCATCCTCTGGCTCGATGATCTTAATTGTGGGCGGAGCCAGTGTGGTGTGCTGTTTTCTAAAAAGAATTTCATTTATGTATTGTTATTATTATGATTATTATTGGTATAAGTTTATAATTAATCAACTGAGAAACACGTACTTCGTTTCATCTTGGTTCGCATCCTTTCTTGAGCGCCTTAAAGATGCAAGAAAACGAGGAGAGTCAATTGGCTCTTTGCCATCTTGCATCTGCAATCTGATTGGACGCCGCAGGCCCCAAAAGATGCTAAGCAAACCCTCAATGATTAGCTCTCCTTCCTCCTGTTTCAGTTATAAAATAGCACAAAACTGACAAAATGATATACCAATTCAAAATGGCCCAAAATGTTTTTTTTTTTTTTGGGTGTGCGTGTGTGCGCATGTGTGTGTGTGTGTGTGTGTGTGTGTGCGTGTGCATGTGACTTGCCTCTCTGTGTCTCAGGTGGAGCGATTTTTCCTCATAATAAAGATTGTAGGTTTTGAGATGTGACAGTAAATCAGTCCTAAAAAAAAAATTATTTATCTGGGATGTGATCCTTGATAGTTATTAAACATTAATTCAGATTTAACTCATTATGTAAGGATAAAACATGATCGAATGATGGTGCAATGTATTAAGATTATTAGGGAAATTTATAATCTTACTTGTTGATGAATTTGTTTTCCCCAATCTGCACTAAATTTACAGCCATAAGGACAAAAACAGGTGGGCCTGAAACAGAGGAGAGGAGATGAGAGGGGAAGAGAGGAGAGAAGATAAAATGAGGGGTAGAGAGGACAGGAGAGGAAAGGAGTGGAGAGGAATTGAGAGGAAGAGAGAGGAGGGGAAATGAATTAATTGGAGAGGAATGAAGTAGAGAGAAAGAGCGTGATGTGGAGAGGAGTACAGAGGAGAGAAAGAAGAGGAGAGGACATGTAGAGGAGACAAAAGAACCAGAGAGCAGAGGAAAGGGGTAGAAATGAGATGAGAAGAAATGAGAGAAAGAGAGAGGAGGGGAAGAGGAGATAAAAGGAAAGGAGACCTCAGAGGAGGTGAGGAGAGGATAAGAGAGGAGAGGAAAGGAGACAAGAGAAGAGAAAAAGGGAGGAGAGAAAAGGAAAGGAAGGGAAATAACTGAGAAAGAAAGGAAAATGAGATGAGAGAGGCAAGTATGAGGACAGAAGGATGTAAAAGAGTAAATAAAAGATTAAAGGAGAAAATTTAATGATAAAAAGACTAGATAAAAGCGAGAAGGGCAAATGTAAATGTAACGCAGTTGACAAAATCAGGAAAGGAAAAGTAAAAAAACATTTGATTAGACATGCCTTTTTGTTCGTTACTATAGAATCATGTGTGTGTGTGTGTGTGTGTGTGTGTGTGTTTGGCACGTATTAATCTCTACAATAATACCACTTACATATCAGTCAATATCAAACATCAGCTGCTCAGATGCTGTATTGTGCACAGTGAGCGGAGTGTGTATTTCCTGATTGTAAATGGTGCACAAAACCAACATTAGAAGAAAAAGGACACAAGCATTACACACTCTACACACTTTCAGGCCTGCTGAACACACTTTCAGCTGGTGGTGGTGGTGGTGGTGTGTATTACTGAAAGTATTATGGGTTTTACTTTAATACCACACACGCATATTTTTGGTTTGATGCGCTTTTTTCACATTTACCAAAAGAGGAAGGTGAGTAAAATGATTTTTCAAACATGACACACTTTAAGTTCAGGTCATTTCAAGCGAAGAGGCGGAAGGAGGAATAAAAGTGCTCATCAGAAATGACTATTTTATAGGTCTGAAGGAGAAAGACCTGAAGTCTAAAGTGACGTTAATGGTGACCACCATATATGTGCGATCCCACCATTAATCGAGAAGAACCCTGAACATGAGGACTTTGTGTCTGTATTTCTATAAAAGCTCAAAAGATGGAGAGCTCAGCATATTAGTGTACAATACAGAGTTTGCTTAAAGGAACAATTTTAATACTTATTTAATCTACATACACATTTACTTTAAATTATCATACCTTAAAACGGGGAGTGATGGAAAGATGGAAAGCAAAAGATGAAGAAGCTGAACAAGCAGGTGACTTACTGTACTGTGTAGGAAGCCCAGGAAGAGAAGAAAGGGATTGTGTGTGTGTTTGTGAGTGTGTATCAAGTACATAGACCTTTTAAGACTGAATTGACAAGGAAGCCAAAGTGTGTGTGTGTTGAAAGACTAAAGGAAGCCGTGCCCCTCCCTAAACGCAGCTCACACAGGAAGCTGAGTGCATGTGCACTTGTGTTTGGACTTCCTGTTAGCACTGCAGACGTACTCGCGTATATAGATGCAGCTTTGAAGCAAAGAAAAGCTCCCACAAGCTCAAAATTTTTAAAGGATCAGGCAGTACAGCAAAAGCTCCATATTGCACCTGATGACCTTTTGAACTTTGGGCTTTTTTATATGGGCAACCAGAAATGTAAAAAAAAATGCTTTTGACCCTGCTTGGTGGTTTAGAGATGAGGGAGAAAATTTAGGTGGCGCCACTATGTGGTTAAAGAAATGTGTGCATATTACAGATATGACAATATAAGATACATGTACAGTAAATGTACATCTGTATTGCAATGTAAAGATGTACAAGCTCAAAGTCATTAGAGTCCATCATGCAAATGCATATTTATTTGTCAATTGTCATACAATAAAATCAACTCAATGCTAACAACATATACAAACAGCTATCAAATAGTCGCTTCTATGGAATCAAATGATTTCCTTTCATCTGGTAAATATTACCATCAGTTCTGGAACAGTTTGATAAATTCACAGTATGATAATCGTATGACACGCTATTGCAGTTTTCAGTGCATCATGGCATGTTCTCAGAGCTTCCCATTCTCAAAAAGGACAATGTCAAAAGGCTTGTAACACTGCATTCACACACACTCGTTAATGTGGCCTGTGCAGAAACTCTTGCACCTAAATTGAATTCACTCCATTGTTTCATTTATGCTCATGTGATTATACTAGAGAGTTACCATTTGATGGAATCCTAATGGAATTCTGATTATGCCCACTCACTCATGAAAGAATTCTGACCAATCTCACCCATTCATGAAGGAATCCTGACCAGTTCCACCTGCTCATGAGGGAATTCTGACCAATCCCACTCATGAAGGAATTCTGATCAATCCCACCCACTCATGAAGGAATTTTGACCAATCCCACCCACTCATGAAGGAATTTTGACCAATCCCACCCACTCATGAAGGAATTTTGACCAATCCCACCCACTC
>JAQMYJ010000009.1:21259901-21275564 GCA_030014305.1 Clarias laeviceps
ATATATTTTTTTTTTTCCCCCACAACTGTCCATTTTTTGTATACAGAAAATAAAATTCAAGTTGTCTTGTTTTGTACTGAAAATAACTGGAAAGGTGAATTTCCAGGATGACTATGGAGTGGCCAGCCTTTTCAAGGAGGCCTAACCTAAACCTAGGACTTTACCAACATTTCCAGAATATTTCATAAATATTTACTACTAAATGAATGAATGAATGAATGAATGATTGAATGAATGGAAATATGTAGGTACTTACCTGGAAAAATTTCTCCACATGCTCAAATGGTGCATCTGCCCTCACACTGGGATACGTGTAACGGCCCATCATGTCGTAGATGGACTTTATGATGGCCATCATCTCCTAGGGATCACACAAAGTGTTGAATAGGTTAATGCTGCTGTACATTCAACTTTTCTCTTAAATATTTATATTATCTGAAGATCTGATGGTGATGTTCTGCACCTGTTTAGTGATGCATCCATCTTTATTAATGTCGTATAAGTTAAATGCCCAGTGAAGCTTCTCTGTTACTGAACCCCTCAACAATACGGACAGTCCGACTACAAAGTCCTGCCAACACACACACACACACACACACAGAATTCTACAAGAGATGCATTAACCTTCAAAAAATAAAAAAATAACTAAGCAATGAGATTCAGAAAGATAGTGAAAGAGAACAGATGTATAAACAAAAGATCAACAGATACGGAGGCACAATGAGTGCGTTTCTTACCTCAAACTGTATTGAACCATTTCTGTCCATATCAAAGGCGTTAAACAGAAAATGTGCATAAGTGGTCGCATCTAAAAAGTAGATTGGGAAAAGCAACCAGTTTCATTTGTATTGTATTATTTGCTTGCATAATACACAACTGCAGCATGAACTATGAACTAATTTGATATGAACTAAATTGATAGTAAATTATAATTTTCTTAAAGATTTAACATTTATATTATTTTAAATCGATACCTCTGAATGAGACACTTCCTAGTCAGACCAATTTATCTTAATTTTTTTTTACAAAGTAAATATACTGTAAACAGCTATGTATTAATAAATAAATACATTAATTAAAGTAATGGGGTTAAACTAAATACCTTTACAATTGGTATGGCTTATATCCTTTAAACAACATATTGTCACATGCTAGCTTACTAGCATATTATTTAGTTTTAATAACAATTATAATATAAAATGTACTTGTCTCTTTGTACTAGCGTACTAGGGTTTTTGTTTATTTTTCATTTAACTCTGTGGACAGTCATTTTGGCTTGTAAACTTGCTAGATAATTAACTAGCTAGCTAATCTGCTGTTTAGTTAGAGTGCTTTGATGTAATGCTACTTCAGATGTCATGTAAAGTAAAATCATTAGATTGTGATTTATAGTGTCCTTTTTTTCTTTTTGCCCTGTTTGTAGTTATAAATAGATTATCCTAAAAATGCTGTTAACGTTTATATTCAAAATGTTCTTAGAGCATATACATGATATTAATGCAAGTCAAACAGTCAATTCCCTTATAGGCTAACACTAAACACTGGACACTGTATGAACAAAAGTATTTGTCCAAACCTGTTAATTATTAAATTCAGGTGTTTCAATCTGGCCCCTTATCCCCAGTGAAGGGCAATTTTAATGCTTTACCATACCAAGATATCTTGGACAATGCTATGCTTCCAACTTTGTGGCAACAGTTTGGGGAAGACCCTTTTCTATTCCAATATGACTGTGCCCCCATGCACAAAGCAAGGCATTCAAGTTGTCTTGTCTTGTACTGAAAATAACTAGACAGGAGAATTTCCAAGATGCCCACTACGTGGACAGACCATTCAAGGTCAAGGTTTGATGAGGTTGGTGTGGAAGAACTTGACTGGCCCACACAGGGCCCTGACCCCAACCCCATCAAGCATCTTTGAAGTTAGGCCTTCTAGTCCAACATCAGTGTCTGATCTCATAAATGCTCTACAGAATAAATGGGCATGAATTCCCACAGAAACACTCCAAAATCATGTGGAAAGCCTTCAAAGAAGAGTGGAAGCTGTTATAACTGCAAAAGAGGGACCAACTCCATACTGAAGTATATGTATTTGGATACAATGTCATTGCAGGTTTTTCCAAATACTTCTGTCCATATAGTGTATGCACACAAACATACATAGGAAAAAAGAGAGTGAGATGCCAATGAACAAATTCAAAGAACAAAAGTAGGTTATAGTAAACTCCCAACATACCTCCTTGAGGGAAGAACTGGGAATAAATAACCTTAAAGGTTTCCTCATCAACTAAACCACTGGGACACTCCTAACCACAGAAAAAGAGAGTGAGATTAACAGCCATTTAAAATAAATTTTCTTATTTGTCTTAGATTTCCATTTGAATTATTTCAGTTCATCTACTCTCACATTTTTGAAGCCTCTGTAAAGTGACTGAAGCTCCTTCCGGGTGAATTTAGTTTGAGCTTGAAGTTTCTCCAGACCCTCAGGTTGGTGTCTCACCATAGCCAGCTCCAACTCAGCATCGGCACTCTCTAAAAAACAAATAGACAAAGGAAAGAAGCTGAACGAAAGGATGATGAAGAATAACATCATAGAAAAGCAAATGTCAAAGTGCCTTATACACCCAGAACTCTAAAAATAGAATTTTTGATAAGACAGGGGTATTTACTCACCATCTTTTAAAGAGAAAAAGAACAGGAAGAGTCAATGAAATCAGGAAAGTAGCAAAAAGGAAGCAAAAAGAAACAAAGAAGTTAATAAGATTATGGGAAATTTTCTCTGTTTGTAAAAACAATTTATTACTATTACTGTTAACAATATATTACTAAAAAATAATGTAATATCAGGTATATTCTCCCCCTTACTTAACAGCTAGCTCTCTCTCAATTCAATCAAAGCCTGGCATTCACTGTGTGAGGAAATTTATACAAAGTCATGCTGAAATATATTTAGGATTTCATGAAGTGTCAAACTATGTATCAGCTGAACGACTTCTTTGTCTTCTTCTTCTTCTTTCGGGTGCTCCGGTTAGGGGTCGACCCAGCGGACCACTTGTCTCCATCTAACTCTGTCTACCATCTTCCCTTGTCACTCCATTAACATTCTCCTCCTGAGGGATCTCCTCATCCCTCCTTCGCACATGTCCAAAACATTCAAACCATCTTAATCTGGCCTTTAAACGTCTTAATCTGGCCTCCCTGCACCGTCCCTCTAATATACTCATTCCTAATCCTGTCAATTCCTTTCCTTTTCAGTATTGCTGATAACAATACTGTGCATCAGCCGGGAACACAAAACCTTTTTTTGGTATTATTTCTCTGTTTTATTTTCTCACAGGAATATTTGATAGGTGTTTCTCAGACTGCCATACATATCACAAACTTTCACATCCTTTTAGCTTCTCCAAGAAGGACAACCCTTTAAAGGAAGTTTAAACAATAACAATATAGTGCATGTGGAATATCACAGTATTTCACAGCTATAAGTGGTTATTAGCACATATTTATTAGAAAAGAAGTTGCATAATAGTCAAAGAAATGCCAGTAGAGAGCTTACCCTCCATAGAGAGCGGGTCCCAAAAGCTAAATTGCTTTAAAACCATGAAAAAGAGAAGCACCACCACAGCTACGGCAAAAATCTCCATACCCATTGCAGGGACAGTAGTGGCCTCTACTACTAATGATGAATTAACTCCAAAATGAATAAGCTCTCAAAAACAAACTGAAAGCAAACTGAAATGGATTTGTGTCTTCCACAATAAAACAATAAGTCATATTTTGATCTGGATTTTCATTGGTCCTTAGTCACGTGATGATAATCCATACATGAGAATGAAGAAGTTATTTGGAATCCTCAAAAGAAAAAAAAAAAGTAAACAGTTAAATGGTGTACGAGCACCAGCTTGTCACATCTCGTATTATTTTCAGACGTCCTTAATAAGATGTTTTAGAGTAAAGTTAAAATACTATGGTGCAGAAGGAACGTTCTTCCAATCTCCAAATTTAAATCTCCAAAAGATAAATTTGACTAACAGTTAAACTGCGTTGAGTGCATGGGGATTCATTGTTCTTCTGTTACAAAGTTCTGTTTGTCATCAGATAAAAAAACTCTCGAACTCACACTTAAAATGTTTTTTAAAAAATCATGACAAAAAAGCTGTAAAATATTATAAAGTCAGTGCTAACAGTTGATTCTGGGCAATGGCTTTGCTGTTTTCCATTTCTCGATCTTCTTCCATTTCAAGTAAACATTTGTAAAATTGTGAATGATGCAACAAGTAAGGTGTCAGATTTCTGATCAATGAATGTCATGTGCATAAATATAATCGTAAATAAAATGTTAAAATTGAAAACTAAAATTGAAGTCTTGATCCCAAGTGCATTCCAGATATTATTTTGCATTTAAAGGTACAATGATATCTAACATGTCATGCAAAGATTCTTCAGCATGAGTTTTATAATAAACTTAGATTGTTAAATGTTAATGAAATTGTAAAATAGGCTGACAGATAAAAAAAATCTGTAATATAAAACCAAAGCCAAAAACCATCTGACTCATTATGCAAATGGTGATAAACTCAAATAGAAGGTCAAACCTTGAACCAAAAAATGAGTTGAGCTTCTGAAACAAACTGAAAACTCACAAAGCGATCCTCAAATTATGTACCTCTTATTCCCAAATGGTGATGAAATAGTGGAACTGAGGCTTGAGCCATGAATTGAGCTAAAATTGCCCATCAACAAAAATCACAATGTCCTGAAGATTAAAATTCTGAGCAAAATCCTAAACTTTCAGATCCATACATGTAAAAATGTCTTTAAAAACCTTCAAAACTTTAAACAGCATGCCAGTATCAGTTTCAAATACTGCCAATAATTTGAAGAGTCCACGCAGCTTCTTCCTGAACCTCTGTGTGAGATTTCATATACGAGGTTTCGTCCTGAGAGCTGGCTTCCTCTAAGCTGACACTCCCTAACCCGCAATTATGTAAAGCAATAGTAAAAGCTCTCTCTCTCTCTCTCTCTCTAACACACACATTCCATCTGTTGTTCCACACCCTTTTCCATTTTGTCTTTACATTACACTTCCAGTCTTTAAGTGTATATTCTGGGGAAATCTGACAAGAATTCAAGTCTTCCAGTAAATATTATTACTGTTATAATGTGATATGTAAAATGCTCGGTCAAGCCTGTGGGTTTGAAGATGGGACTTGCTTAACACATAAAAAGCTCCTCTGTAATGGTTTATGTCACTGTGGTTCTCCACTACAATAAAAATATAATAATTTAAAAAATGTTTTGTTTTAAACATTTCACATTCCGATTAATTATGAGAACTCTGCATCTTTGCAGTGAATCAACTTTGGCCCAATAGGTGATAGCTAGGATCGGGATTCATGAACTGCATCCATGAACTTTTACTCTACCTTCTTATGAACAAAATAGCCTTAAAATAAATTTAAATAAGGGTGACATGATGGCTTAGTGGTTATCAGTGTTGCCTCAAACCTCCAGGGTTTGGGGTTAAGTATCTGTATGTGTGTGTGTGTGTGTGTGTGTGTGTGTGTGTGTGTGTGTGTGTGTGTGTGTTGATTTTGTATGTTTCCCTGTGCTTGCTGGGTTTCCTCCAAAGTCCAAAGACATGCACTGTAGGCTCATTGGCATACCTATAAATTATGAATGTGTGTGTGGCCTTGTGCTATGCAATGGGTAAGCACTCCTCCCAGTGTGTACCCTGTACCCCACCCAGTGTGAACCCCAAGATTCCTAGGATAGACTTCAGGCCCTCCATGACCCTACACACGTTAAGTGGTATAGACAATGGATCGGTGGATGGATTTAAATAATTAACAGCAAAGCACAATAAATGTGAACTGACAAATCCAGCAACCATTTCTGCATTAATAATATTGATAGTACTTCATTAAAAATAACTATTTCAATTTATCCTAGCAACTGAACAGCTTTCATAATTTATGCTTTATAAATAGTAATATTATTGCAATGCACTCACTCTCTCACTCATTCTCTAAACCTCTTATCCTGTACAGAGTAGCAGGATGCCTGGAGTAGACGAGGCAGGGTACACCCTAGACTGGATGCCAGTCCTACACAATACTGAACTGCAGTAATCAATAAATCACTTTTGATTTTATTTTACAATGCAAAATTTATAGCCCTAATACATAACAAATCAATCATAAATAAACAAGTTTTATTAAGTAGTACATGATTCAAAACTGAGTAATGTCTAATGGAATAATTAAATTTATTGACAGAAAATATAATTATCAGTAACAAAAGCAAGGACTTGGCTTACAATCAATAATTTTCAATCTGTTTATTCATGCTATAATATAATACAAAATTATTAAAAGCATTAAAAATTAATTATTATTAATAAAGTCAGATATTGGTGACAAAAAAAGGTCTCAATGAGATTTCAGTGAGCAATTGCGGAGTGCTCTTTCTGAGCTCAGCATGAGAGGTGCAGTAATGAGAGTGAAATGAGAATAGCTCATATTGTGTTCATATATGAACCAATTTTTTTCTTTTGTATGTGTGATGCATTTCTTTCTTCATAAAATCTTTATATGTATGATTTCATGCAGAAAAAAGTAAATCAGGAAAAATGATATTACCTTGGTTTTCATAGAGACGAACACACATAGCAAGCTCTCTACTTTAAAGAGCTCTTTGGAAATTTAAGAGAAGCTTAATTTGATATTTTGTGCATTTTTGTTCTACATAATTGTTCTGTCATGTAATATGTTATTTATTTACTTTTTTAAAGGTATGTTTGGAAATAATGAATGGTTTTATACACACACACACACAAAAAATATATATATATATATATATATATTGTATAGGGAAAGAACATTTTATTTACGCATGGTCAAATAATTTTATTAGTTGGTTCCAAAGTAATTTATACCAATTTTAAAGCGGTTGCGATATATGGTTTTAAATTCTTCTCAATACTTTACCATTATTTGAAATTTATACATGTCCATCTATCATTAGTTATCATATACCCACACTCATTCTATATGGGTGGAGTGCAAAATGTGGACTACATCAGGATCATTAGGAGCTACATACATATATATATATATATATATATATATATAAAAACACAGTGCTCAGAATTCACTGGCCCTGTTTGAATTTTTTAATACACTTAAGGAGTTATTTTATCTCCCTAATCGGCACTTATCCAGGTCCCTATCTCAATCTGCTCTGTTCTTATCCTGGGTATTAAGGCAGCTAATGGAGGAAAGATCTCCCTTGAATTTCAGGAGTGTTTTTACTTGCTGTATAACGGATCAGCAGTACATTAGTGTGCTTTAAAGCCCTGTAACATCCTGACTCAGGCTACATCCACAAGCTTTCACCTTTTACTGTAATTTAGTATCTGGATCATTCTCATCAACATTCTAATATTTACTTATAATAATACATTACTTTCCTGGAATGCTGACCTTTCTAATGAATAATAAATTAAATAAAATGCATGTATGTGGTGTATCGACATATACCACATTTATATGTGTTATACGTTGATACACCACATTTATGCATTTTATTTTAAATACCACATATAAATGTGGTGGTTAGAAACACAGCATTCAGAAATTTAAGTCCAACTACAAGGGATGGCCCCGGCATAACAGCTGGGTGGCCGTGAAGAACATGTGGGTCGTATACATTATTGCTGTGATGAGAACGCCTTTATTATATACACTGTAATCTATACTATGTATGAACAAGTCATTTTTCTGCAAATATACATTAGGGTTCATCGCTATGAACTAATAAATTGAAGTTATGAAAAACTTTAAAGTGCAATTTAAACTGGTCATAGTACAAGGTATTGCTGTTTTATCCTGACTGGAATAATGGCCTTAATGACTGACAAGCTAACGAATATAATAAATCTAGGTCAAGGTTGGACCATTATACCTTATTTATCAATAATCGCTTTGTATTTTTACCTCAGGTAACCTCAGGTGTATATGTCTATATAGCAGAGAAAGATTTTAATATATGTTACACATATAGTTATAAATTATAAAAATATATATTACCAATTTCGATATATGGTGATGTACGTAGAGTATACACAGAAAGTTCGAAATTATGTTACCCATATATGTATGTAGGGGGAAACAATATATATTCCTTACAAATCAGTAAATAAACTTTTAAGTTAAATTATATTTTGTCAATTACATGTTATATATTTGTCAGACATGTTTATTTAATGACTTCATTAATTAAGTCAGTATTAAAAAAAACATTTCTGATTGCCAAACATTAGTATTTCAATATTACAAGAAAATATCTGTAGGCCAGAAAAGAAAGCAACATATTATGTATAAGACCACTTTCACCCCAAAAAAGGAAAAAGAGACAAAAAGAGAGTTTCTGGGGTTTGCATGCATGAAAAATGAATCAGATGCGACAAAGTCATCAGACACACTGTGGCTGGTTCTGCAAGATGCTCAGTAAATCTAAGCAACTCATTTCCTTATAAAACTTGGCAAATTTCATTTAAGACTATATTTTAAGCAAAGGGTCATCAAACCAATTATTGACTTTGTTTTATTAGATGGTGTTTCCTGCATTTATAGTATTTTTAATGTAGACATGTCCTTGTTGTCAGTTACTTGCATGTGCCTGAGACTTTTGTATAAGTAGAGTTCATTCATGTAGAGCCTTTGAAAAGAGTAGGGCATGGCCATGATTACCTGAGAATGAAATGCAGCCATAGTTATTTTTTTTGTATTGGAAACACTGTAAAAACCTATCATTTAGGAATCAGGTTGTGTCTAAACATTAAGTGAAATTAACACGCAGTCATCTTGATTTAAATGAGAGAGAGAGAGAGAGAGAGAGAGAGAGAGTTTTAAACTACCAGTGCTGGCGGACTGACAGGAAGTGGCCTAAGAAGAGTTTTGCTAACTTTATGATATAGTTGTGACATAAAAGTGCACTTTATCAATCAGGAAGCATTAAATGTTAAAAGTAGTTAATAATTCAGTTTTCATTTGTGCTTCGTGAGTATATTGTCCAGCTCAGCACAATAAAGTAAAGCTCTTAAGTAAATGGAGCCAGGCAGCTTTTATGCAGCTGAACATTAGGTCTAAAAACACTATTGTTTATCATTCTTATGTTTGATTTTTGTAACCCTTTTGCTAACGTTGCCTGACAACACCCTCCTGTTAACTCCTTCAACTCCCAAAACCCCAAATGACAGGTTCATACTTAAATTATCTCTCAAGCATTGACATATATTTTCTATAATGAATAAATAATGAATAAATACTACATTAGAACTGTATCTAATTGTATCCCATAAATACACTAAATGTCCATCTTTGTGGACATTTGTCTACACAGAGAGAAAACTCTATATAAAGGCACAGAAAAGCCAATAATCTACACTTTAAAACCATAGAAGCTGAAGTTGTGGTGTGCTGCAAGGTGCTGCCTCTGGGGAGACCTGCAATAACTGACAAAGTACTACGGTTGTTGATGGCTTTTCATAGGCTAGAGTGTCCTTTCCTCAAAATGTATATACAGTGGCACAGTTTCAAGTAATTCTTTCTTTTGCTTTTTTACAGGTCACATGTGCTCCAAATATGTTCATGAAATGACAGATGGAAGAGCATTGCTGATCCTTGACCTGACAAGCTGGTGCGTGCAAAGTAGAATTTAATATCATGAGATTTTGTTGCTTAACAAAAGGCAAGAAAAGATATTTCCGAAATTTTTGCCATTAGTTTATTTTGTTTTTTGGTCTTTGATTTATTATGGAATTAATTGAGAAGGACATTCTTACTTTAAGACCTGGACCCTGCCATGTTCGAGAAGCCAGGCACTTTCTTCAGGGAGGTTTTTACCACTATCTTACATCATGAAACAGTAACAGATCCCTTCAGTGTGAAATCATCTCCAAGATTGATATTAAATTGGATTAAATTGGTATTAAATTGGATCATATAGCAGAGTATACAGATGCAGCCCTGTCATGTCCCACAGCAGCAGAATGGTGGATCATCATATTACCATTACAAAGGAATCCATTCTATTGTCTACTGATGGCGTTATTGATGGTTGATGCAGGTTATAAAAATGTAATTAAGCTTCATATATAGAAGTATTTGTATGCACTGCATTAAAAGAAACTTGACATATTGGCACTTGGAGTTCCTGATCCTTAACCGCTACCTAACGATGGCAGGCTCATGCCTTTCTACATTGTTGTAGATGATGCCTTGTCAAGACATTTGGTGGGGAACGCATTGGGAATATAAGCCAGCTAGAGTAAGTGACATGGCAGCTGAAAGACACATTAATGCATCATGCTACACAGCTTATTGGTCAGTAGATGGCACAATTCTCTTAAAGGGACCCTATTACACAAAGTTCACTTTTAAGATGTTCTTTTAGATGTTCATATGAGTCTCCATTATGCGTGTACACACAAAAAAGTGGGGAAAAAAACATTCCCAGCTTTTTGTCCTTTTTTTGTGGGTAAGCCGTTTAGATTTTTCCATTATTGTGACATCATATAAGAAAATACTCTCCCTTGGCTTACTTAGCTCTTCTTACTGTTCTCTGGCAGGTTCAGGGTCAACAGTAGCTCATTTCCATAGACACTGAAATGACGCAGACAGAGTGTGATGTATGAAAAAAAGGTATTATCTGAGAGGTATTTCAGGTGGAGCATTAACACCTATGCTCTGTGGCATTTCTGAGAACAAAGTTAACTTGTTAAAGAAACAATAATATATGGGACCTTTAGAGGTGTACTGAGCCATTTTAACTAATGTTTTCTTTCGTTTGAAATTGATATTCACAATACCCACCCCATTTTTATATTAATGCTTTTATTCAATTTAACATTATTGATTTGACAGACAAGTGAACTCTCTGGGCCAAATGAGCAGTGCAGCTTCTGCCACTAGATAGTATGTCAATGATGATGTCATATTGGTCCTGACAATTTGCTGTAGCTCTGATAGGACCTGACATGAAAAGAAAATGTCAGAGTTGTGTGCAGTTTGTGTGCACAATCCAAACCAGATCTCAGAGAATGAACTTTCAAAGGAAAGACTTTGGCCACTATAACATTATTTGTAACTAGTTACCTGTCAGTGTCAGACTAATTTAATTAGTCTGACTAATAAATGAATATTATACTAGTTAGCTGTAACAGCTGAGACTTTAGAAAGAAACCATATAAAGTACCATATAAAGAAATTAATTAACCGTAATCAGGTATTCTGATCCGAAGCATCAGAACAGGTTGGATGTTGACAGAAAAAGGCATTTCATGTATATTTAAGGCGTAGTAACTGTAAACAAAACCATTTTTGTTTGCACATACTGTATATCATAAACCCTTGCATATAAACACACTGGTTGAGAAATGTGAGTGTATTTGTTGAAAGGCTAGTCTGGACTGGACCAATATGATGGACTTGTTCACTTATCACAGGGTCAAAGGCAAAGCAGCTAATTCATCTTATATATTATGTCCATGGCTGTGTATACAAGTCCTCCTCAACTGTAGGAAACGATGTCAGTACTCATAGCAAAAGCATGTTTGACTGACTGGTCATTAGTAGTTGTTTAGTAACTCTAAAACAAGGACATTCTAAAATATAATTAGAACACATATAAACAAGTGAGCTAAAATCATCCATGCTCACAGTTCAAATATGTCATATTTCATGTTTGCAGCTTAAATGTATGTAATTAATGCTTAATTGAATATGCTTGAATGCTGAAACACATCATCTGCATGTGAGTTATTTTTAGCTAAGGATGTTATGAACGCCATGTGTGTGTGCATACCAGTGATCTGTGCTGTTGTGCTGTTTATGATCCACTTTACCAGGCAGCACTTCATAAAGGAATGACAGGAGGGGCGAAGTTTGGTGAGCTTCTCTCCATCGCCTATCTCCTGCTCATCAGCATCAGAAAGCAAAGCTCCGCCTACTTGCTTCTGACCTTCGGCCTGGAGAGAAGGAGAAATACATAGAGGCGGATAGAGAAAAAAATGTATGAGGAAATAGGGAGAAAGACAAGCAAAAGTATGGTTGTGTGAGAGAGAGGGAGAGAGAGAGAGAGAGAGAGAGAGTAAATGATTGAGGGAGTTAGTGAGACATGATGCATTAATGAGACTTTCAATGGGTTGAACAACAAGATTCTGTGGCGGCCAGTTCATGCATGAAAATGGTTCCTTATACTCAAAGAACCACTCTTTCACCATTTATGTATGTTGAATATTGACATTTTCATCCTGGAATATGTCTGTGCCATCAGGGAAGAAAAAAACTCCATAGATGTGATTCCCTGGTCGTTCAGTACATTAGGTCGTCAGCTGATTTAATTTTATTGCCACATAACGTTACTGAGTCTAGACCTGACCAACTAAAGCAACACCAGATCATAACACTGCCTCCAGAAGCTTGTACAGTGGACACTATGCATGATGGTTGCATTGCTTCATGTGCTTCCCTTCTTACCTTCACGCACCTACCGCTCTGGAATAGGGTCAATCAGAACTCATCAGACCACATGAACTTTATCCATTGCTCCAACTTTTAACCCTTATGCTCCCTAGCAAAATAAAGCTGGTTAGTCTTACTAACAAGTGGTTTTCTTGGCTACACTGCTGTTTAGTCACAATCCTCAGCTATCATCACACTGTGCACAAGTGCTCTCTATTTTTACTAGCTGTGATTTCTACTAGAATTTTTTTTACCATGCGGTTTCACCAAGTGTTTAAGTGATCACTGATCTTGGTCATTCATGATTTTCCCCCAACATTTCTTTCATGAAGTTAATGGTTCAGCACTGTCCCAATTCCATTCATTTCAAGTCTCCTTAGTTGTTTTCTTTGCTTGATGAATGCCAAAATTTTGACCCTTCTGAAACAGAGCAACATCTGTTTCATGACAAATATGGTTGTTTACAAAATGATAATTTTGTAAAATGTATCAGTTAGGGGTAAAAGGAACATATTGATCACCACATTAATTATCCTATCAAAGGCTTTTAAGTATTTGCTTATTTAAAAATATGTGTGATTTTTTTTAGCCAGATCTGGTACAGCTGTGCTGTGATGTGGTGTTCAACGATGATGACCAAGAGATTAAGATGTGGGTTTTGAAATTCAGTTTAGTTTCTCAGCACAGCGTCAACCCACAAACAACACATTCATTATACACAGCATAAAAGGTTAGCTGATGCATTAGATTGAATATCCTCAGCTATTGAGCTGTGATGGCCGAGTGGTTAAGGTGTTGGAATTGAAATCCAATGGGGTTTCCCTGCACAGGTTCAAACCCTGCTCACAGCATCTGTTTAACATCCCACAAGCAAGAATTTTCACTCTTTACCAAAGAAAATGGTTTCACTTACAGCCTCCTCCCTATCAATGAGTAAGGCCTGATTTATGCTTCTGCATCAACTGTATGCTATGCAAGTGTCCAACAGCATTGTGAGCATTTATACTGGTTTCACTCTGCAGTTACACTCTGCAAACCACTAGTTGGCGGTGAGATTTCTATGCAACTCTCTGGTGAGGTTTTTTGATGCACTACAACAGTAGTGAATGAAACTGTGCAGATCTTATTGGGGTTGGAGCTAATAAGTTCTAAATAAGCTAAACTGTTCATTTTACTGAAATTACTGCAATACAGAAAAGAGAGAAGACATTTGAGTATATAGTCAATAATAATAACGAACATTTACAAACAACACATATGTTATATTTTTAATTATCACTTATGTAGAACATTTGCTTATTTGCTTAAGGTTATGAAATTAACAGGTTAAAATGAACATGCATGCTTAGAAAAAATATACGGTGCATCTTGAAAGTATTCACAGCGCTTTACTTTTTTCACATTTTGATTTGTTACAGCCTTATTTCAAAATGGATTAAGTTCATTATTTTTCTCGAAATCTACAAAGAATACCCCAGAAATGACGCCATGAAAGAAGTTTGTTTGAAATCTTTGCAATTTTATAAAAAATAAAAATAAAATTACATGTACATAAGTATTCACAGCCTTTGCCATGACACATAAAACTGAGCTCCGGGGCATCCTCTTTCCACTGATCATCTTTGAGCTGTTTTCTACAACTTGATTGAAGTCCACCTGTGGTAAATTCTGTTGATTGGACATGATTTGGAAAGGCACACATCTGTCTATATAAGGTCCTACAGTTAACAGTGCAAGTCAGAGCAAAAACCCGGCCAAAGTGAGTGACTGGGAGAGAACAACCATCTCTGCAGCACTTCATCAATCAGGCCTATATGATAGAGTGGCCAGACGAAAGACACTCCTCAGTAAAAGGCACATGACAGCCTGGAAGGACTCTCCGAAACATTGAAAAACTTTTTTTTTTTTTTTTGTTAAAGTACCTTTGGCACCAATTACAGTCTTCAGTCTTTATGGGTATGATGCTACAAGATTTTTTTTTTCTTCTGGAAGGTTCTTCTCTCTCCACAGAGGAACACTGAAGCTCTTTCAGACTAACCATCGGGTTCTTGGTCACCTCCCTGACTAAGGCCCTTCTCCCCCGATCGTTCACTCTGGCCGGGCAGCCAGCTCTAGGAGGAGTCCTGGTGGTTCAAAACGTCTTCCATTTATGGATGATGGAGGCCACTGTGCTCATCTGGACATGCAATGCTGCAGAAAATTTTCTGTACCCTTCCCCAGATCTGTGCCTCAATAAAATCCTGTCTCGGAGGTCTACAAAGAATTCCTTTTACTTCATGGCTTGGTTTTTGCTCTGACATGCACTGTTAACTGTGGGACCTTATATAGAAAGGTGTGTGTCTTTTGAAATTATGTCCAATCAACTGAATTGAAGTTGTTATTATGGGGTATTGTTTGTAAAATAAAAAAAATAATAATGAATTTAATCCATTTAAAAATAAGTCTGTAACAACTTTTTTGTGGAAAAAATGAAGCGCTGCAAATACTTTCGGATGCACTGTAAGAGGGAACACTTTGTACACTTTTATGGTTTATTATATGGACACACAAATTCTCATTTTTAACACAATTTGAGATTCCACTCAGAGGACAGAGGAAGTGTTCCCTGTGTGCCCTTGACTCTTTGCTCTTCTTATATCAGGATCTATCACTCTATCTCTGTCTCCATCTTAGTGTTTGTCTCTCTGGCTCTTTTCCCAGAGCACAATCTTTTAAAAAGAGTGACAGAGAGGTCAGAGTGACTTTACCTTCAGGACAAGATACTCCAAATTAACACACTAATTAGCAGTTGAATCAGGTCCACATGCGGTATAGGTCACTTTCTAGATACACAGTTAGCCACCCTAGCCCATCTGTTGCTAAGTGCAGTGTGACACTTTCCCTCTGTTATTATTATTGTTTTTGTTTTATTATTTTCGATTGTCTTTATCTTTGTGCAGTGCATCATTATATTGACTTATGTTGCTGTAATTCTATTATTAGCAAGTACTGGAGAAACAGATGCATCTTGAGTCGTCGTTTAAAGATAGTCAGCGTCTCTGCTGTACAGACATCTAGAGAAAGTTCATTCCACCACCTAGGTGCCAGAACAGAAAAGAGCCTGGATGAATGCCGCCCTCGATCCCTGAGAGATGGTG
>JAQMYJ010000009.1:21275664-21285742 GCA_030014305.1 Clarias laeviceps
ATGAGGACAGATGACAGTTTAGCAGATCTAGCAGCATGGAGCTTCTCAGTGACTGACAGAAGGGCAGTCTCTGTGGATTTTTTGTCCATTTTAATGAACAAGGAGGCTCTTCTGGTCTCTGTTCGGCTCATATCTGTTTCTAAAAAGCTGAAGTTTGACTGTAAAATTGTACGGTTACAAGGATTCAAGTACAAAGGAAAATAAAAAATTTTTTTTAAAGAAAAATCAGGAAAACAAATTCCAGACAAAAGCTCAGTTATGTATAAGGAAGGACCGAAAGCTTTCACAATTATATGGGTAATTATATGGATTAACTTATTTTAAATGCTGGACACACACACAGATTCCAATTTCTCAGCACAATTTAACATTTTACTCAGAGGACAAATAATACTGAAAAGTTTTGTCACAATTACTGATTTCCCTCAGAGGATAGAGGAGGTGTTCGCTGTGAGTCATTGGCTCTTTGTCTCCTTTATATCAGCATCTCTCTATCTTCGTCTCCATCTTAGTTTTTGTCTCTCAGAACAAAATCTTTAAAAAAGAGTGACAGAGATGTCAGAGTGACTTTACCTTCAGCACAAGATACTCCAAATGAACTATAAGATTATAAAATACTACCTGGCAGTTGAACCAGGTCCACATTCAGTCTAGTTCACTTTGTAGATACACAATTAGGCCTATGTATCTACAACTATAGCCCATCAGTTTCCCATTCAATAATAATTTATTTATTTTAATAATTTAATGAATTAAACAAATACAAGCAGCTATATTATTTTTTATTATTTTTTTTTCTCACTGATGTACGACAACAGTGTATTTGCTTAAAGCCTGGAAACAAACATGTTGAAATCATGACCATGAACAAACAAATTTTAAAGATGAGCTGATGCATTATATTAGAAGACAGGTATTATAAAGCTGTAATTGTCGACCTGTGTAGAAGTTGTCCTGTGCAGGTTCAGACCTTGTTCAGAGTGAGTGTTTAATGGTCTGCAAAATGGTTCTTGTTGTCAACGCAAGACAACACTTGTATTTTATTTTCCAGGAACAAGTGGTCTACTCAGTAACTGCTCTGCCCCTGTCTTTTGGGATATGTTCCAACATAACCCCTTGAACTTCCTTACATTTAGGTCTGAAACTCTTACCAGCAGAGGAACTGACTGAGTGGTACTAAGAGATACTAAGAGAAAACTGTATTACTTTTACAAATTATCAATGTGGCTATGGAGAAGGAGGAAGGTGTTGGACTTCTGAAATCTGTTTCAGTTTTCGCCACGTATTCAGATTTTGTCTCAGAGTCCATACAAATGTGGTGAAGGCTGATTGGTTGTCATATACAAGTGGGTCTGTGATTGCATGGACTTGTGCCCTGCAATGGGTACCCTGAGTGCCCTGAGTTCCTCGGGGATAAGGTTCAAGGGATATTACACAGGATCAGCAATATGGAAAATAGATGGATTACTACTAATGATACCATGTTACAATGTGTACAAAAACTGATTAATAATTTAAAAACTGATTAAAAACACACAACACTGTATATCAAACAACAAAATCACAATAAACACATATTGTATAAATTTCAGCATCACTGATGTAGAACAATTATGTATTTGCTTCAAGTTAGGAAACTAAAGAAATTAACATTAACAACCAACATCGAGTAAAAACAGGCAAATAATTATGTAAAATGGAGTTCAGCCGCATAATTTTGCTTGGTATGCTCCATGCACTTTAAAAATAAATGCATAATAGTTTATCAATGCAACAAATACATTGATATTTTATATTGATATCAGTATATTGATATTTATTTTTACAAATTAATAAAGTGCACTTATAATTTCATGACAGGTACAGACAAGTTATTTTTATGTCAAGGTTAGTTTAGTGTATATGAAATATATATTTATATAGCTTACTTGTATGTTGTGCAGCTGTCTTTTTTCTTTCCTTCCTTTTTCCATTTTCTCCATTTCAGTTGTTCACCAGATGTCGCATTACCGTCCTGGAGTGCTATACTGTTGGAGTACAAGTGAGAGTGACAGTCTCTGTGTGTGTGTGTGTGTGTGTGTGTGTGTGTGTAAGAAAGAGAGAGAGAGGTTTCCATAATGTGACAAAAAGAGAAAGCATAGAAGACAAAGATAGAGAAGTTAAAAAGAGAGACAAGAAGAAACAGCAAGAGAGAGTAAAAGAGGGCAATATTTAAAGGGGGTCTGAAATTCAGAATAAGAATCAGAAAGAGCTTTATTACCAAGTACATTTGCACATACAAGGAATTTGTTTTGGTGACAGAAGCTTCCAGAGACAAAGAACAAAAAAAATTGTACAAGAAATGGAGTAAAAATTTGTATTTTTAATGTAAAATTTTAAATAAACAAAAAATGTATGCTATCAATTTAAATGTTGTTAAATAACATTAATATACTATTGAAAAACAAAAAACATGTATTGCAAATAACATTTATAAAAATAAAACTTTTCTTAGATTATTTTATTTTATATTTTAGTGAATCAAGCAATTGAGAAAAATGAGAACACATGATCATTGCCCATCAATAGCAGTTTACAAATGATAGAACACTTTTCTTTCTTAAAGTTTCAACAGACCATAATAAGTCTGAAAGTCAAAAAGTGTACAAACTGAACGTTCCTTCCATTAATATATACAGTAAGTAAATAAGTGTCTCCTCCCAGAAATCATTACAAATTTAACTCCACGTTCATGTGACACATCTTCCATACAGGAGTCTAGAATGAGGTTATTAACATAAACCTGTGATTTGAACCATTTTACAGATGGTCAGAGCTGCAGTGAAAGAACATTAATTAACACCTTAAGACAAATTAAATTATAATAATTTTCAGCATAAACTACAGAATAAAATTTGTCATTAAATGTAAATTAATTATAAAAATTTCTATGCAGTAAGCATGTCCTGAAATCAGTTATATGATACAACATGACAGGAATCACAATATTATCACTATGTTCCTTTTAGGAATAGTATAGATTTTCACACTTTGCGATAGAAACAAAAATGTGCATAACTATTATTCCATACCTAATGACAGAAAGGGATTATGGTCTTCTCACCAACTTAATCACTGACTGTCATTACCTGTCTGGGGCATTTTTAAGCAACACTTTCTCAATCAATCAGGTTTAAATGGCAGATCGATAGCCTCTTCAGAGGACCGTGCTGTCCCTCGTCTAGTGTTACCAAGCTAGCAAGAAACAGTACGAGAAGATATTTAAAACCTCTGAGCTGCCCTAAATTTAGGCGTGAAATGCAGCAGGATACAATGATGAGGAAACCAAAATGTGGTGAGGATACAGTTCTAGGTCACCTTAAATAAGTAAACGTATGAAAAATAGTTTTGTGTCCTTGCATTCAGCTATGATAGGCAAAAGGGTAAGGTGGGTTTTGAAAAGCAATTGGGTTTTCCTGGGCAGGATTAATCCTCACTTAAAGCAAGGACTGCATTTAGCTCCATTAACACGATTCTCACTTACAGACCCAAGACTGGCAAAAATTTATGATTGTACTAAATTTTTGCAAACAACAGGTCTACCTCGAAGATGTTCTATGTATGTCAATTTCAAAAGATTAAAGACCTGGAACTCACCACTTGGAAACAGGCTGCAGAAACTAAATCTGGCTTAAATTTTCAAAATATATGGGACAAACAATGCAAGTAGATGGCAATAATTGCGAAGCCATCATGTCTGTGTTGTTAGCGGGCTGGACTTGAAATTCATTGCCTGCTGGTTGCGAGTAAAGAACGTTTAACAATCAATCAATTGTTTCAGTGAAAGTTGCAACCTGCAGAACAATACTTTCTTCTAAAAATGAAAGATACATTAGAATGTCTGTCTGAATAGCAGAAAGACATAAAATTAGACATAAGCCAGGTGGATCAACTGATTGTACTAAAATAGGAATCATGAGCTCCAGTCCATCTATGCACATAACTCTAGACGTGGTATAGATTTTTGCTTGTGTGGGGCACCGCGTGATCTAGCGGAGATGAAGGCCACTTCAACCTGGCCCTCATTGTACTCTGTTCGCAGGTAAGCCACTGAGCCATGCACCCGCTCCGAGGCATCACAGAAGACGTGGATATCATAGTTGCAGGGTTGGTGGGCTTCCTGTGAGTGAGAGTAGCACCTGGGTAGAGATACCTCCTGTAATCCACTTAGCTCCTGTTCCCATTCCTGCTATGATGCAAGCAGGTCCTTTGGCAACTGTGGGTTGTCCCAGTTGTGACTTTTGTCCCACAGGCGCTGTACCAGAATCTTAGCCTGAGTGGTGTAAGGGATAAGATAGCCAAGAGGATCATATTGGCTTGCTAGCACTCGGTAGATCTGACGCATAGTTACTGGGGAGGAGCGTTTGGCTCGATGCTTATAACGGAATGTGTCGGACCGACGGTGCCACTGCAGTCCGAGTATGGACTCATGGACGTCTTGTTGTCCTTGATTGAGCCAGATGTCACAAGTATTGGATCTGGATTCAGTGGGGAGATGAGTAATCACCAACGGACAATTAATGGCCCATTGTCGAAGCTCAAAGCCTCCAGTGACTAGAAGTGCTCGCAGATGATCAACTAGGTCTTTGGCCTCTTGGGGGGAGGAGAGACTGTGCAGACAATTGTCAACATAAAATGATCTCTCAATTACCTACCTGCATTGGTCTCCCAGTTGACTGTGATCCATCACGTGTCTCTGCAGGGCATAGGTGGCACAGCAAGGACTGCACATGGTGCCAAAGGGAAGCACCTGCCACTGGTACACATCAGGGTGTCTTTCAGTCATCAAATCTAGCCACAGGAAACAGAGCAGGGGCATGTCACCGGGGAGCAGCCTCACCTGGTGAAACATGCCACGGATATCACTGCTTACGACGACAGGGTGGTCTCAGAAGCGGAGCAGGACTGCCAGCAGCGATGGGCCTAGTGTAGGTCCTGGAAGAAGGAACTCATTAAGGCTGTGGCCTTCAAACCCGAAAGAAACAGTTATAGACGACCCGGTTCTTGTTATTGTGCTGCACCATATGGTGGGGAATATACCATGACTCTGTAGAGCTATCCACTTCGCTTGATGCTAGCTTGGCCACATAACCTGCTTTTTCCAATCTGACAATCTCGGCTTGGTAGGCAGCCGCCTGCTCTGGGTTCTTAAGGAGTCTATTCTCGACGCCCCTGAGGTGTGGTAGAACAGCTTCCTTGGTCATAGTCAAGGGTGGAATACACTGCATACGAAGAAGCGGTGTGGCGTACCGCATCGTATCTTCTACTTCCACTCGCACAGTCTTCTCCGCACAGTCTTCTCCTTCTCCTTGATCTAGTTTGGATCGTGTCACTACCTTCTCACTGCGGTAGGGAATCATATCCATCTCCCATAATCTCTCAACATGAGCAAACAAGTCCGTGTTTTGGGGGGCGGACGTGAAGAAACATTGGTGTGTGTTGATCTCACGATGAACCTCATGAGAAGGACCTTGAACTGTCCATCTGAGGCGGGTTCACACAAAACAAGGGGAGTCAGCTTTTAGCTATTATGCTGCCCGCAGTTGGAACCAGCTTCCAGAAGAGATCAGGTGTGCTAAAACATTAGTCACATTTAAATCTAGACTTAAAACTCATCTGTTTAGCTGTGCATTTATTGAATGAGCACTGTGCTACGTCTAAACCGACTGCATTATTTTATGTTTACCTAATATTTTAAACTGTTTTATTTTTATTTTAAATTAAATTTAAATTAATTTAAATTAGTTTTCTATTTTTATTTTAAATTAAATTTTAATTAGTTTAAAATTTTCATTGCAAACTGTTTTTTTTAAACCAAATTTAAAATTCTTCTTCAAAAAGTTTTATTGCTATTATTTTCTATTTCATTTTATAATTATTTTCTTTTCTTTTATGTAAAGCACTTTGAATTACCATTGTGTATGAAAAGTGCTATACAAATAAACTTGCCTTGCCTTGCCTCAATAGCTGGTGACGTATCCTCTGGGGGAGACCCTGAGGATTCCCCCCCTACTCTTGCCTTTAACAGTGAGCGATGAACATGCTTCATCATTAACTGGTGCAATGGTGTAAACTGAACCTCCTGTTCCAGGTGCCTTTACTACCTGGTACATCACTGAGCTCCAGTGGTCCTAAATCTTATGACGGCCCTTTAGACCATAGTTACGAAGATAAACTAACTGGTCTATACCCAATGGTACATCCCGGACACGAGAGTCATGCCTCTCCTTACGATGTTCCGCAGCTCCCTTTGTAAATGTTCCCGGGCCCCTTCAAAAACCACCTGCAGTCTCGTCTGATGCTCTAACACCCAATTGTTAACACTACCAAGGCCCCTCTCCTGACCACGCCCCAAAAGAATATCAACGGACAGTCGTGGTTCCTGCTCAAACATTAGAAAATAAGGGGACTCTCCAGTCACTTGATGAGGAGTTGTGTTATAGCAGTAAAGTAATTGGGGAAGTGCAGAGACCCAATCATGCTTCCGCGAACTGGGCAGGGTGCGCAGGAGATTGTGCAGCGTCTGATTAAAACTCTCACACTGCCTGTTACCTGCAGGGTGCCACAGGGTAGTGTGAGACTTTTCCAGCTGGTACAAGCTACATAGGTCTCCCTGGTGCCCATGCCCTTGGTGAACTCTGGCCAAAACCTCACCCTGCATCACAGATGGAATAACCAATTGAAGGATTTCCTCACCTCCTTCTGGCCGAAAAACACGACGATACAACACGCCCTCCTTGTCCACCAATCAATCCCATAGACAAAGTAACACCAGGGCGGTTTTGGACATCTGTCTACACTCTACCAAGGAAGGGGGAACTCCTCGTCTCCAAAACCTAAAGACCTGACCAATGACCGGGTCAGCCTGTTGACATAAGCCAAAACTGGGCAACACAGAGACCACTGCCTGAGTCGCCTGTGGACGCAGCTCTACTGCAAACGCCTGCTTAACGGTAGCCGGCACCTCGACTCTTGGCAACTGTGCACTTACCTCACACTGGCCCAGAAGGATCCTGCCTTGAAAGGGCATCCGCATTTCTATTACTCCTACCTGACTGATACTTGATGGGCAAGCAAGCTGGGCAGCCCAACGTTGTTCAGTAGCAGCAAGTTTAGCTGTTGCCAAATGGTTAAGAGGATTATTGTCAGTGTAGACAATGCACTTATGCCACAACAAATATTCAAGAAACTTTTCAGACATGGCCCACTTGAGCGCCATAAACTCCAACTTCATGGAGCTATAATTAACCATATTGCGCTCAGTGGGCCTCAGTGGGCGCTCAGTTCGGCTGGCGTACGCAGTAGGTTGCACTCTCCCACCCTGCTCCTGAGAGAGGTCTGCCTCCAAGCCACCATAACTCTAAAATAAATGGCAGGGAGAAGTCGGCGTAGGCCAACACTGGAGCTGTTGTAAGCTCTGTTGGCACTGTTCTGACCAAACATCAGAAAAGCTCTTACCTGCCCGTACCTGTGGCCTGTCAGCAGCACACTCAGCCACTGCTCGGCTGAGTGCGCAGGGGAGCCGCCAACTTTGCAAAGCCCTGCACGAAACGGCGATAATAGCTGGCAAACCCCAGAAATGAGTGCAATTCAGAAGCACTGGTGGGACACCGCCACTGTGAAACTGCCTCAATCTTACCAGGGTCAGTGGATATGCACTGAGCAGAAATAACATGACCTAGATACTTCACCTCCTTCTGGAAAAACGCGCACTTCGCCAATTTAGCCTTCAAACCCTCATGCTTCAAGTGACCCAGCAAAACCTCCAATCGCTCCAGGTGCTGCAAAACAGAAGAGGAGAACACCACAATGTCATCTAAATATAAGTATAAATATCATCCTGTTGATCCCCAAACAGCCGCTCTGTCAAATGCTGAAAATTGCTTGGAGCATTACACAACCCAAAGGGCATATGATTGAACTCAAACAGGCCAAAGGGGGTACAGAATGCAGTCTTAGCTCTATCTCTTTCAAGGACAAGGACCTGGTTGTAACCACTAGCCAAATCCATAGTCGAAAACCACCTGGCCCCCGTCAAGAAATCGAGTCCATTTTCCGGACGAGCACTATGGGCGACGCATATGGACTACAGCTTTCTCTAATAACGTTGGCTTCTAGAAACTGGTTGATACGCGACTTAACTACTTCATATTCCGACGGCAGAATTCGCCTGTACCTCTGACGAACAGGCACTGAATCCAGCAACGGTATCTCATGCGAAATCAAATCTGTGCAACCCAGATCACCCTCGTGAGCTGAGAACACAGACTGATATCGTCTCAACAAAGCCCTGACCTCACTTTGCTCTTCCTGAGACAAAACAGACAAATCAACAGCTTCAATTTGATCTTGGATTGGAGCAACTGCCTCCGTGACTTGAGAATGCATTGAAACCATCACTGGCTCGTCCTCAGTTATCCCAGCCGGCAAACTTACCACCTGAACACTATTAAGTGTTCCTAACATTGTTCCAGCATACAGCATTAACAAAAGGCTCAAACAAAAAGGTCCCCTCTGCATACTGTTCAGAGCACGTGGCAGGTACAAGCTTTAACATACCACCTGGAATACGACACGACTTACGACCCGCAATTTGATCTTACCTGTACGTACTACTGAGGACAGATCCTCTGCTAGATGTCAGTGTTGAAATGGCTGTAAAACAAATTTTGGGGCCTCCACTAAAGAGGAACAAGCAAACAAGCCAGGGCCATACTGACCAAAAAGCTCCTGGTAGCATCGACTAAGGACATTCATCCCCAGCACCCTGGGAATTCCAGTACCGATGCCCCCAGGAGGATCTCTGACCATCAAAATCCCACACTTTGGAATCAATCGATTACACATCTCAATATCTAACTCCATGTAGCCAATGTAAGGAATTGACAACCCATTGGCTGCACGAAGCTGGAGCCAGTGGCATGACTTTAACCAATCTACACCTCACGATTGAAAATGCATTTGAAAGCAGCTTTCGGTAAAGGTGGACACCATAGACCCAGTGTCAACCACACAAGGCACTTGGGCACTACCAATACGGACAAGAAGATGTGGGCAAGATGACATTAAATGAGATAAAGCAGTATCTGAGCCGCTTTGGCTCTGCAACGCGGTGGGGACTAGTTTCCCGACAGTGCAGGTGAGTCAGACTGTGCACTAGTGGTTCGCGTCATAGCAGTTAATGAAAAACAAGTGGGTACACGCTCCCCATCGCACTCCCTAGTGACCCGGTTCCTGACATCTTCGGCACACAATCAGGTTACGACGAGGAGATTGACCATTGGGCTGGGGGGTCTGTAAACGGGCAATACTTTGAGTTAACTTACTTATCTGTTCCTGCTGCAACTGCAACATTTCTTTAACTTCTCCCAACTCAGACACCCGAAAAGACAGCACACCCCGCACCCCTACTGAATGCCATAAGCAGAAGGAAATGAATGACTGCGACCCCTTGAACTCGCTTCACCCCGTACATCTAAGAGGGTCAGAGTGGGTTGACCTCGAACCAATTGCTTAAGTTCTCGCCGAAGGGCATTGTCATTGACGTGCTCGATAAACTGGTCACGCAACAAAACTTGAAAATTTGGCTTGGCATAAGGTGACTTTTGCTTTGCTTGCTCCAGGAGGCCAATCAGAGCAAGGGAGAATTCCAACAAAGACTCTCCTTGAGAAGAAAGCCTCCTGCAAAGAAACATATGCTTGTGAGCAACCGTACAACTCTTTTAGCACAGAAATAATTTTTGCTGGATCATTACGTTCGTCATTTTGGCGGTAACGAATCTCCTCTCTTGCTTCTCCCTCCAAATGGTCAAAGAGAAAGAATGCTCTATCAGACGCTGACATATGACTTCACAAAAATGAAAGAAATTTAAAAAAAAAAATTTTTGTAAGTGTGTATGTGTGAGAAAAATGTGTCTAGATAAAAATGCAGAATCCAGCTGGAGCTGGTCCTTCACAGGATACCTCAGGATCCTCGCAGGGTTGGCCTTTGTCTACTGAAGCTGGCACAATCTCCAGATGCCTCGGGATGGGTAGAAAG
>JAQMYJ010000009.1:21285842-21296251 GCA_030014305.1 Clarias laeviceps
CCAGCTAATTTTATATTAACTGTGGCTACAAAAATCGAGAGGTCTTTTATCTTTGTGTCGGTGTTGCGTTAAAAGGCAGGTGAGCAAAAAGGACAAACACAAACAAGTAGATAAAGCAAACGTGTATTATACAAAACTAAACAAAGTAAACGAAAAAGGTGCACCACAACCAAAGATATAAACATTATTTACAAACTACATACAACCGGTATGTGTATGTGAATGCGAGTGAGTGGAAAATGTCCGAAGTCCGTGTTTATTGTATGTGTGGTAACGTTAATTGTAAGATGGCGGGCAAGTTGTTCGCGACATAGAATGTGGGCGGACATTATGCAAATATGTTATTAAAAATAGATTTGCTAACGACTCATTTAGGCGAATGTGAGCCGACTCTTTTTTAATAGACAAAAACTTCATTTATCGTGCAGTCAGTGTCTCAGATAGTTTATGTTCACATACAGCTACATGACACACTGCATGAAAGATTTGAAAAAGCATAATAGGACCTCTTTAAGCTTAAGGACATGTTGCTATGACAGCAAATGCAAGATGTTCATCGAAGAACGGAACAATCAAAGATCAGGACAAATCCACAACAATCAAATCTAGCTAACCGAGTTAGCAACGTACAAAGAACAGACCCCTAGACACTGATTTCATTTCAAAGGTGGGGTGGGGCATCAACATTTATACATGTTCTACCTGCCCAGGGTCAAACCTTGTTTGCAGTGAGGTTTTAGCATCCTTTAGTTTTTTTTTTTTTTTTATCTAATTTACAGCTGCCTAAATCTAAAAGAATTACCAGAACAGTTCACCACAATTACATATACACACTAATATATATGAATATATGAGAGAGAGAGAGAGAGAGAGAGAGAGAGAGAGACTTACTGGACACCTGTACAATTTGCGTGCATGACTGTTTCTAAAGAGCTTACCACAAACCTGTTATATAAAAAGGAAACAGTGTTTCAGTTTGATCATCAAGGTTGCCTATAAAAATAACATACTGAGGTTTAAGTAATAATTTTAAGAAAAAGAAAAAAAAAAAAAAAAAAAAAAGTCATTCACACATTACAAAATGTTTATTAGTGGGAAACATGAAAACTCCAAATTGGCATATTTACAGATATTTTTTTTTTATCTACAAAGTATTGGAATGAGGATGAACAAACCCCTAGTGCTTAAAGAGGCAGATCGGAGCAATAATCAAAATGAAAAAAAGGGGGAAAAATAAACAAAAAGATTTGAAACATAGCACATGTAAATGTGACCTTCACTGATTGGACAGTCTTTTGTGTCTGTTTGCTGACTAGGGAACCCAGGAACAACTAATATGTACCAGTTAAGGAGGAATAGTTGGGACTGAAGCGGGTGATGTGAGAATTCATGATGATTCCTCATCAATTTTAGGAGCCAGGTAGTACTTAATGTGACCCATATCTGCAATCTTGTACTCCACCACTGAAAAATAAAAGAAAGAAAGTTAATGAAAAAATAAAATGTCATGATATGAAAAATTAAAAATAAAATAAAAATTATGTATGGCAAAACTGGATAAAAGACTATACAAGTTCTGAGCCTTAACATATGATTTTGTGTCTTACCGAGTGGAATATCTGCAGACATGCTGAGAGTGACTGTTTTGGATAAAGGAGTGGCCTTGGTAAAGAAGTTCAAGTAGTTCAGAGCAAAAATGAGCTGGACAGGTTCATTCATCTCAATCGTCACCTAATAAAAAGGATAAAAACAAGTTACCAAGGCAATAGAATAAATAATTGTAGAAAACCTGCCTTGGACTAAAAACTCAAACTGCTCTTACAGCCTCATCCTCTTTGTCTACATTGCTGGTTTGGGACAGTTTGATGTTTCCAGTTCCTAGTTCACCACTGGCAGAGAACTTCACTCCATCTTTAGCGCAGGATATCATCACGGCATCTCCAATTTGGGACAGATCCCGGCAAATACGGGCAAATTCACCAGAAGGCATCTTCACTACACAGCTGTACTCCTGCTCCTACAAATACAAAAACATGAGCAGTTACTCACTGAATATACAGCAAAAATAAAAATTGTTTGATCGTCTTTAAGAACCATCATAAACAGCATTGCTTCTTTAAACTCCAGAATGCAATCAGTGTATTATAATACTCCACCTATTTCAACATACACCCCACTAGTGCTGTTCATGTCCTTTTAACTAGAAAATGTCCATACCACATGAGCATATTCCCTATTCAGTTCAATTTCACTCTTGTTGACATTTATGATGTGTGTAAAATCTGGGAATCTTTCGGCAGTGGATATCTCAACACTTACTGGAATTCCAAGCTGCTCCACATCCAAGTCCATCAACTTCATCTCATAATCTGAGACTTTCTCTTGGTCTGAAAGTAATCACAAGATCATTATACCCATGAACATATTCCAATTAAGACTTTTAATTATGCATGTCTCTATGAGAAGGTTAAATTAGAAAATTTACTAAAGTGCAACTCACTAAGAGTTTCGAAAACCAGTGCCAGAGTGTCTGCATTGTCCTCTGCTTTCAGTGTAATGATGTCCTCATTCCCAGCACACTTCAGAATCTTGGACATACTGGTAAAGAAAAACAAGTGTACAAAACACTGTTAATCACAAATCAATCATTGAAACTAAAAACATAATACTTTGTTGCACAACAATGTAAACCATCCAAACTAAACAGGTAGTGTTATTTTTCCAGTTTGTTTGCATAGCAATGACATTTAGAAACAACTTCAAGTTGCTTGACACTGCTACAAAACAACTTACTAGAAATATGACTATTTAACTATTTGCTGTGTTAAAAGAACGAGCTAACTAGACATTCATCAGTGAGTAAAATAAAATGACCAATTTAAGCTTTTATTTATTTATATATTGTCCAAGAAAAATATTTAGCAGGGTACAAAGAAGTTATGCAAATTAATAAGTGTAAAAATAGACTACACACTAAACTACAAAGGAACCACTCAAAGGTAGTGAATACTCACATAACTAATTATTAATCTTATAAAAAAATCTTTCATAAGAAAGAAAAGCATACATCTTAATAATCCTAATAAATAACTCGGTGATTACCACTAAAGTTGAAGGTAACCATTATAAAATCTTATAGCATCAATGATCAATAACAATAAAATCATGTTCGCGCGATGTTTAAAAGATTAGCCACTATGCTAGAACATTCTGCTGCGCGCGCGAGTTAAAGATTCCCGCCAACAGTGGCTGTGCGCGCGAAAATTACGTCACACGCAAGAGACAAAAAAGCGCGAGATTGATGGATGCATTCACTGTTCTTTTCTAGGCTTTATTTGTTTTACGCAATAATAAATCGTAGCATTAAAACGAACAGAAGTGAATTGTGTGTAAAATGTAGCGCTTGCACGTTTATTAAAAAAGTTCTTGTCCCATCTTAACACAGGCTCGAAACGCGCATGCGCATAACATGTTCTTACATGTCCGCCATGTTTAAATACGTTGCGCTTAAAAATTAAAAATAAACTCCAGTACATGGTATTTGAAAGTATGATAGACAGTATATGATATTTAAAAGCCAGCGGTGATATTACAGGTGTGTCCATGTGTGTGAGGTCTGACCTGCTGAGGTTCACCCCCATGGCGAGGTTCCTGTCGCAGCGGTACGAGTCGAAGCCGTCGCTGCGCAGTGTGAGCTGTACCAGGGACACATGAGACGAGTCCATGCTCTGCAGAGAGATGCCTGACGAGCTCACATCCCAACACGCCTCGGTGATCAGATCCTTCAGAGCTTCCAGCACCTTCTTCAGGATGGAGCCTTGAACCAGCCGGGCCTCAAACATTTTTGCAGGGTTTTAAATCTAATATTTAAATAAACAACAACTAAGTAAATAGGTTCAGCGCGTCTCGGCGGTGATGCTCTGGCTCTCGGAGTCTGACTAGAATCAGATCAGGAAGCGCGCCTTTTTCTCTGATTAAGCTTTGTGTAAGAAAAATGAAAACAAATGCACGCGCGTGGCAACTTCTGAACCACAGCTGCTCCGAAGTGACTCTGCGCGCGCTTTCTTTCTGCTTTTGATAGAAACGCCTGGACCGGTCATACGTCACTTCTGGTTCGCCTTGACTCCTCCTCTTTCACATTGTATAATATGACCGTGCACTTTTCAGTCTCCTAAATAATTTTTTTAAATGTCATTTGTAGACATTTTTTTAATTTAAGAAATTTTTTTAAAACTGCCACGAATAGTTAAATCTGCCACAAATCCATAATAATAATAATAATAATAATAATACATATCAACAGCAGCTCTACTTCCGCTTAATGTAACTGTGATTCTGTAAGTTATCATGCACATGTTTTAAAATCTCACACAGAACAAAGCTGGACTTAAAAAAAAAAACTAATCCACTGAGAAAGCTAATAGAAGGGAACTACACTTCCAACAAATCCTTACAGATGACGTCACTGACGTTACCAACAAATCCTTACAGATGACGTTAATTTGCTTCCTCGCAAATTAAGTGCAGCGTTTGTCATTTTTAAGTTTGCTTATACTGTATATCTTCTATTTAACTGTGTATAGTTAATTGTATAATTAATTTTTCTTACACCCCAATATTGTACTTTTATTCTTTCAATATTGTAATTGTATTTTTTTGCGATTAATGAAAAAAAAAGAAAAGAAAAGTGGAGCGTTTGTGCCGGTGTGTTTTATCTTTTATAATATAGAACCCAAACAATTTATTAAAAAAAAAATGTATAAATCTTGTTTCTGAGACTTAATCTCTGTACAGCTTAATATTTATATATGAATAGTATGAATGTATTAGAGATAAAAATCCCATACCTGCTTTTCACTATTCCGGTATTCACGCTACACAATACCACTTGCCGGACATAAGATGTCGCTGTTTTACAATATTGACCCGGTCGCGCGCTCTCTCTCTCTCTCTCTCTCTCAGAATACAATGTTTAATATGCTGTATGATATGTGCTTTTAATGCTATGTTATGTAACACTATCCCTGTGAGATGAAATAAAAGATAATAAAAGTTGAAAAAGTTTTAAAATTATACCCTTTTTTTCAACATATCCGTCCTTTTTTGGATCTCAAATGTTGCAGCAGCTTTCAATTTGTATAATATTAGGCTTATAAGAATAGGTAAAAAAAAAAATGTTGAAGCTTGAGATCGAGGGTTTTTTATAAACTTTATTTAATGCACATTTTTAGCTCCTTACATAGTACCAGAACAACAATAATGAGGCAGCTGCATTTTTGATTAGGTCCATGTCTTTATTTGGGACATAATACATACCATTAAGGTACAGTAAAATTACTGGGGTCACAGCACAGGGTATTCATGATACATTTCCATTTAGGCATTTGTCAGATGCTTTTATCCAGAGTGACTTAAAAAAAAGTGCTATAAGGGGGGTAGAGTTAACCCAAATCTCTAAGAAACAGATCGGTCTTTTGCCAGTGACTCGGCTGTACAGACATCCAGAGGAAGTTCATACCACCACCTATGAGCCAGGACAGAAAATAGTCTATGTGCATGTCTTCTTATATCACTGAGAGATGGTGGGACCAGACCAGGAACGGAGGGAATGTGTTGTAGGTCGGGGTCATTTCATGATAGGAGACCCCAAAGCAGGGAGGGTTATGGGCCTTTTTCAAGGACCCTACAGTTGCAGCTTGAACCCATGGTTTTCCGCTCACTAATAAAGAGCATTTGCTGTTGAGCCACCACATGCCCTGTATGCATTATTTAAATCTGAGCCTGTAAAGCATCACCAGGGGGACTGTGAGTTTTTGAATGTATAATAATTATATTATTTTTATTCATGAATTCCACATATTATGTTTATTTGTAAACTGTATCTTGACTGATCTACTCCAATTCTCAAGATGCTAAAACAACCTGACCTATAAATAACATCTACTTGGACCTAACACATTCTCTAAAAGACTTTCTTTATGGATATAACAAGCAGTGGTGGGCAAACTACACAAATCCTGTACGTAAGTAAAAGTATAGATGCCCCAGGTGAAATGTTACTCAAGTAAAATCAGAAGTTCTCCATTTACATTTCTACTTTAGTAAAAGTACAAGAGAACTTATTTTTTAATTTACTTCATTATCAAAAGTACTGAGCTTCTATTAGCTCACTGTAGCCTTTAAGTCACAGTCTTTCTTTCTCTCTCTCTCTCTCTCTTGCCTGCTCGCTGTTTGTACCGGTCTCCACTTCTGATGGAGCATTTTATGGAGAGGACATAAATCATGCAATAACGTATAATAAAAAATTACCACTTAAAATACCACACACCTGTAACCCACACCATGGTGAAGTATACTCACTCTCACTCATCTTCTATACCGCTTTATCCTGTATTCAGGGTGGCGGGGACATGGAGCCTATCGCAGGAGACTTAGGGAACGAGACAGGGTATACCCTGGACAGGGTGCCAATCCATCGCAGGGCACACACACATACTCACTACGGGCAATTTGGGAACACCAATTAGCCTAACCTGCATATCTTTGGACTGTGGGAGGAAACCAGAGTACCCAGAGGAAACCCACCAAGCACAGGGAGAACATGCACACAGAGACAGGAATCAAGCTTGGCCAGAAATCGAACCCGGACCCTGGAGGTGCAAGGCGACAGTGCTAACCACTACACCATCATGCCACCTTAGTGAAAGACAAGGTGCACAAATTTTTGCCTTGTTATCAGAGGTGGAGGGTAACTAAAAACGCTAACTACCTCTGATAACAAAGCAAAAATTTGTGCACACCTCAGAATAAAGTTCATAAAATTAATATGTGCTGAGGGGGGTCAAAGCCAAAGATAAAGTTTCCCTAATGCTGAAGTTACAGAAAAACATGTTCCTGTCAGTTAAAAAAAAAAAAAAAAGTTTGTGCGGCTGTGGTTTGTTTAAAGACTAAAATTAAAGCAATCCAACACTCATGAAATACTGTAGCATGCAGATATTCGTCATGGAGTTGTGAGCACATAAGGACTGAACGTGAGTCCACTTGGAGGCGTGTCATCACAGCGGTCGCTTTGTCATTTCATCCATGATGTAAGAGGCTGTAACTTAACCCATGCTGAGAGTTTATTGATGACCTCAGTGGGATTTCTCTGCTCCATAACTCTCTGCAGCTGTGGGAAAGTCCACTTTGTAATTTGTGGAAGGATGAGTTCAAACATACTTCTGCAGTGGAAGGTCAGGAAATTCTGGTTTCCTGTGTTTTGGAGTATCTTATAAGAGTATCTCACAACACATTAATTATATGTAAAAGATTATTCAATAGACTGTTAAGGTAGAAACATTTCTAATGGAGTAAGAAAGTCCACATATCAAATGCATTTAAAATCTAAATATATAATATTTGTAATATAAAATAAAATATCCTATAAAATAGCACAAGAGTTCAATGATGTTTCACACAAAATTACAGTATCAGATTATTTACCACAAACTATTATTAACATGAACTAAAAAAACTGAAATCAGCATCACTTATGGCCACAATGACCAAGTTGTCAAGCAAGATTTTGATTAAAAGAATTTACAAAAGCACTTTTTTAAAGATTTATGCTCATATGAATAACTAGTGGCGTGATAATAATTTCTACTCTGTGCTGGATGAGTTGCAGACTAAACATTCTCTCTTACCCACTTAATCATTTTCTGAAAGTTTCTCAAGACCTCGTGAATGAGGCTGAGGTTTCAGCAGTGTTAAATTAAACCGGTAAAAAGGCAAAAACAAAATCTTATCAAACACAACTATGAATGTTAATCATGGCTGAAATGTATGTATTTCAGTTTCTTTAAACAGTGCTGCCTGGAAATCTCTGAGCCTTTTATTATCACTTCATGGATGTTGGAGAGAAAAGCAGGAAATTACATTTACAGTGAGACAATGCTAAGAGGAAGCTGAGATCATACTGCTTTCTTAAGGACCTGCGGATAAGAATCAGTTATATAACAGTCTCTCGATATTCAAGAGTCACAATAGTTTCATGAATATATTGTCGCCATTTAGTGTTACATACAAGAAGAGAATGAATTAATGAATGGATGTTTTCATAAGTTATTATATTAATCCTATTCATTCTAAAGACTGCAACGTTAACTGCATTAGACCACTGTGTTTTTAAAGCTTTATGTTTTTCAGTTCTTCCAGGTCCATTTCTATTCCTCAAATCAGAGCTATCACGCCACTCCAACTTTTAGTCATGTTTTGTCTTTAGTTTGTATCTTTAGTTTTGCATTGTACAGTAGCTATGACACAGTTGTAGCTGTCAAGAAGTTTTTAAAAAGAAGCACTTATTAAAAGACCCTTATCACCCAAAGGGTCTAAACCTAAGAACCTTATGCTCCAACAACTACACCATGGGCAAAAGCACTAAGATCATATTGTCCCTCCATTCTCATGAACAATGTCAAAATTACCTAAAACATGATATAATTGCCTGAGTATATAAATGCATAAATGTACAGTAATACCAATTTACTGGAAATTTATGTGAGAACTCTCCAGTGTCAGTTTTTTTCAACCACTCTGCAGTTTTAGTAACATAAGGTGTTGTTCGGTAATTATAAAAAACAAAAAATGCAATTGCTGGCAGCCTGCTGTGGGATCTCAAGGATAAAACATTTTGCACATATGGTGTTGTAGGAAAACACACTTTGCCAGACAATACTATGCCAGACAAAAAAAAAAGCCTCATTCTTTAATAGTTAGCTAGCATTTTGTTGGACCACATTTTGCTTTGATTAGGGCGCACATTCACAGTGGAGTTGTTTTGACAACCATTCAGACTTGCATTAAGTTTTGGCCAAGATCTTGTAATGATGATGGAAGATGCAACCCATTCTGTTAAGTTTTTCCAGCACCCAAAAGTCTGTGGCGGCCAATTCACGTATGAAAATGATTCCTCATGCTCCTACCTTTCTCAATTTCAGCCGTGAATATGATTGGAATATGATGGAATATTATATTCATAGATATGATACTTTGGTCATTCGGGTCATCATCTGACTTCATTTTATTGCCACATAAAAGTTAGACCTGAATAACTAAACCAACCCTAGATCATAACACTGTCTCCACAGGCTAGTTCAGTGGGAACTATGCACGATAGGTCCATCGCTTCATGTGCTTCTCTTCTTACCCTGACACGCTCATCGCTCTGGAATAGGCTCAATCTAAACTCATGAGACCACATGACTTTTTTTTTCCTTTGCTCCAAAGGCCAATGTTTATGTTCCCTAGCAAACTGAAGGATTTTTTTTATTAGTCTGAGTAACAAGTGGTTTTCTTATAGACCTACAGCTTAGTCCTGTGAGTTTTCCTCATACTGTATATGTAAAAATGCTCTTAATTTCACTATTAAATATAGTTGTGAATTCTACTCTCTTTTTTTTTTTACAATGCAACTTCACAAAGTGTTTTAAGTGATTGTTGATCACAGTCAACCCTGATTTATATTCGACCACATTTCATTAACAAAGCTGATCATTGAAGCATTATTGAAGCATTCTTTGATTTAACGTGTGTTGGAGAGGTATTAACCGAATTCCAGTCATTTCAGCCATCTCATTAATTTCAGACCAATAATTTGACCCAACACAGTAACATGTTTTCCACTACCATGAGATACATCTTCAGACTTGATTGTTTAAGAAATGAGAAGCTGCTCGCTATATCTGCTAGGGTTAAAAGGATTATTGACAACTGTAACATATGACTCGCTGCCATAATTCTTCCTTAAGTACTGTATTTGCTTATATAGATTCAATTGTAACTGGTTTCCACTGTTGATCATTTTCCTGTAACAGCACTGGTTATCATCTTATTTTCTCCAAGAGAAATTCCTCATGCACCTTGTAATACTGTGAATCAGATGTTGCTGGAATTTTCCTATAGTCAGTAAAATATCTGCTAATTAAAAGGTCTGAGCGTTGTTCTTAAGTTAGAAAAACCTTTATGTGCAGTCCAGAAGAGAAATAATAACCCTATGACTAGGTTTGGCCACAACGTCTTCTTGCTCGTGCAGTTTTGTTGTGGTTTCAAACGATTCCTCACCATCAGTCATTATAGAGTTAGTCACTGCAATGTCCAAAAAGGTAGAGTCTGCAAAAAAAAACGTTTTAACTACATAATCATTTTGTCTCAGATGATGTAGCATTACAATTTTCTTTCCCTGGATCTAAGAGGTTCCAGCATGACACTGCCTCTGTGGCCTCCGTGTGGTGCAGTGGTAAAGTGCTCGCCCTATCATCCGGACATCGCTAGCTCGATGCTGTAACCTCTCGAAGCCGGCGGTCTAGAGAGAGCTGATTGGCCGAGCTCTCTCAGAGGGGAGGGATGAGAGGTACTTCGTGCTCCCACAT
>JAQMYJ010000009.1:21296351-21312295 GCA_030014305.1 Clarias laeviceps
AGCCCTCCCGACTGAGTGGTAGTAGTAGCCTTAATGTGGGAGCCCCCTAGTGATGGGGAGGAATTGGACACGACTAACAATTAGGGAGAAAATCCAAAATGTCCCTAAAAAAAAACACAATGCCCCTGTGCACTAAATGAGTTCCATGGAGACATGATGTGTTAATGTTTGAGTGGAAGAAAACAAGTGTCCTGCACACAGCCCTGACCTCAACCCTACTGAACAACTTTTGGGATGAATGTGGACACAAATTGCAAACCAGTCCATCTTCATTAATGCCATTAGAGCTAAATGAACACAAATCCCTTCAGACATGTTCAAGATTTTAGTGGAAAGTAAAAAATGTACACGCCCAGAAGAGTGGAGGCAGCAATGGATGGGACAATTCCATATTAGTGCTCACTGGGATGTTTGTCAAGCATGGGTGTAATAGTCAGGTTCAATAGTCATTATTAAACACCTAAACCTGATGTGGACCTTGCTAGCAAATTTTGCAACTTCTATCTTAGGTGTCTATTTAGGAAAACTGTTCTCCAAAACAAATTTAGTTTTTGGAGTTTGTCACTTTCCAGAAAGATCAGACACATTCTCCTAACATGCAAATAGAATTTACTATAAGATTAGGATGGAGTGCTTCTGCAAGTTATAACAGGTTCCTTTAAACTTTCATTATAGTAGCTGTATAATCTTCAGACATTTTCTTTTAATATTGATCTTTTAAAAATCAAGTATTGTAATTTATGTTCCTAGATCACATGGCATTTACATGAGCCAGAGCGACTTACTGTACATTTTTAGCTCATTATACATCTGAGCAGTTGAGGGATATGGGGCAAATTGGTGGTGGTAACCACTGAGCTACCCCTTGCCCTGAGGTATACCTCTAAGGCTTACATGGCATATAAAACGTACAATACACAAGTCTTACAATCATTTTAAAATGAATGATTTGAATATCTAATTGGAGAATGGTGGTGTTTAGCCTCGCATTTGTATCATGACAATGAACAATGAATGTTCTGCCAGATTGTGCATGTAATGGCCAAGTGTTGAAAAACCAAAAATGTGCACCGCTGTTATCATTTCTCCGGAAACAACTGGGAAAAAGAAATAAAATAAATCTTTCTTTTCCCATGCCTTAAGACTTTGGGCTAGATTCAAGTATTTTATGAGGTTTCTGAGTTGTAGTTGGGGCTGAAACCTGGCAACCAAACTGCCTATGAAAGAATAAACCTCATGTACTGTACACATGACCCTTTTTTTGTCCTGCAGGATCCTAGTCCGTGAAGCTGGCAAGATTTCTAAAAAAAAAAAACAACCAAAGATATATTGCTGTATATAAATTACTTATAAATACTGTGTTCAAACCAGTAACTGGAGATTACTTAACATTGCTGTGAAATTACAAACATAAGATATAAGTATTTTATATTTATTACTTATTATATTAATTTTAAAATATAAGCAAAAAAAGAAAAGACAAGCAAAGTTAAACTTTAGTAAAGCTCCAAGTGTTTCCACCACATCCTCTCATCCTCTATATCCATCTATCCGTCCATCTAGGAACCTCTGTAGTTTAACTAGGGACAGTGCACTAGGGACTAATGCGAGGCCACTGGTGATCACCATTGTATTTATTTACATTTTACAACCATTATAGGACCTCCGTTCCACATTCTCATGGGCATTATCCTTTAATGCCTGTATAGGGACACAGGCAGCTTGGATCCTATCCCAGGGAACTTGGGGTACACTGGTCCATCTCACGACACAAGCGAGCACTCACTACAGAAAACACCCATTAATGTAATCTGCATGTCTTTGGACTGCATGATTAAACTGGACAGACCCACCCACAGACCTGAAAACAGCACTTGAACCCCTGACCCTGGAGGTGCGAGGCCACAGTGCTAACCACTACGCCACCACACCACATCCTGAAGTGGTCTTCTATTTTCTTTTTATACCGCTACACTTTTCCATCATTTTTTTACATTTATAAAAGAATGACACATCATACTTTTATGCATTTATAATTACATTTAATGTTGATGAACATCAAGTTATTTCATATTATCAATTAAGTCATCCTTTCCCCAACCTTTATTTTTTCCTCTTTCTTGATGTTAATAACACTCCTGACATAAATGTTTAATAAATATCTCCCTACGCAGAGTTTCACCATAATATAAAAACTAAAGCCTTAGTCAAATGAGCCCCTACTCCCCCAGTTTCACCACAATATACCAACATGATTTACATTTTAATACATTATATTTGTTATAAAAAAACGCAGCATTAGCTATTTTGGACATTTTCTACAATATGGCAAAATGTTAAATGGAAGCAATAGCTTACATTAGCAATGGAATAAACCTCAAGGATTTTCCCATGCTGACTTCACAAATGTGAATCACATGATCTGATGAGGCTGTGAAGGAAGGCAGCAAAAAAAAACAGAGCCAACACATAACCTGACTTATTACAGAGCATAATGGGAAATGTGTTTTGCATTAAGCCGAGTACTAATCACTTTCTCTGCTGGAGTGTTGCAGAGTTAGAATGATGGTGCGGGTGAAAGTAGGACACATGTGGCTCGATTTACTGGACTGCAGTGCTGACACATGCAGAGTCACTCCAGAGGGGTTTAAGAGATTTTATGTAGAATAACAGCACTAGTAAACGCCCTGTACAGCATTTTGGACTTCATCCATCTGTGGTCAGTCAGTTATAAACCTACTGTATGTTTGCTGCCTAGGTCCATAATATGTATCATGTACTCTTAGGAGAAGAAGAAGAAGTAAAAGAAGAAGACTTTGTTCTGTCAGATACAGTCTACAGCACAGTGAAATTCTTTTCTTCCGATGTCATGGCTTGTTAGGAAGCTGGGGTCAGAGCACAGGGTCAGCCATAGAGCAGAGATGACTATTTGCATTGCTCAAAGCAACTTGCTCAAAACAGTGGCAGCTGGAACATCTGACCTTCTGATCACCGCCCCAGAGCATTAATTGATGTGCTACCACTACCGTCTGAAAGTTTGAGTTGGCAGACATATTTATATAGAGCAAATATATATTTTTTTCTAATTTAAACAACTGATAGTTGAGGGCTAGCTGAAGGGCTGCTAAAGTGGTGGTGCAGGGATGTGAACTCATGACCTATTTCAGAATCTATTTGAGAGCTACCACTCACACTGTTATCTCAGTGTGAGCAGGGTTCAAACCTGTGCAGGGAAAACCCCATAGGATTTCAAATCCAACACCTTAACGTCTCGGCCATCACAGCTATTGAGCAAAAAGCAAAGTTAATTTTACTCATGCACTCACTCACCATCTATACCCCTTTATCCTGTATACAGGGTTGCGGGAGCTCTGAACCCTATCCCAGGAGACTTATGGGTACACCCTAAACGGGGTGCCAATCCATCACAGGGCACACACACAAACACACATACAACACACTACAGGCAACTTGGGAACACCAGTTAGCCTAACCTGCATGATTTTGGACTGTGGGAGGAAACACACCAAGCAAGGGAGAGCATGCAAACTCCATGCCCGCAGACCCGAGGCGGGAACTGAACCCGGACCCTGGAGGTGCGTGGTGACGGTGCTAACCACTATGTCACCGCGCTGACAAAACATATTCAATTCAAGTATATTTCTTTAAACAAGACTCCATCACTCATTACTCTCACTCATCTTCTATACCACTTTATCCTGTATTCAGGGTCGCAGGGGGCCTGGAGCCCATCCCAGGAGACTTAGGGCACGAGGCAGGGTACACCCTGAACAGGGTGCCAATCCATCGCAGGGCACACACACACTACAGGCAATTTGGGAACGCCAATTAGCCTAACCTGTATATCTTTTGTGGGAGGAAACCGGAGTACCTGGAGGAAAACCACTAAGCACGGGGAGAACATGCAAACTCCATGCACACAGAGACAGGAATCGAGTCCCGGAGGTGCATGGCCACAGTGCTAACCACTACACCACCATGCCGCCCCCATCACTCATTAGTTAAGTGAATGTGTTGTAATAAAGTAGAGTAGTAGCTGTGATTGCATTAACACTGTATGCCATGAGAATGAGAATATTTTTGGCTCTTCTGCAACACACCATAAATGGAGAGAACATACAAACTCCGTGAACACAGACCCGAGATGGGAATCGAACCCGAACCCTGAAGGTGCAAGGTGACTGCTAACCACTACGCAATTTTTTTTCATTATTAATTTTATTTTTGCAAGCTTTACTTAGTTGGGTTAACGTTTTTGAATCAAACGTGCCTTGTAATTAAACCCTGGTTTGTTGAGTAATAAGCATTGACTAAGTAGAGCAGTACTGTACACTGAAACGAGTAGGAGCCGCGAAACGCCCACCCGCCCACTCTTTCTTTCTCCCAGTCTCTCCCCCCTTTTCCTTTCTGACAGTCAACAGGAAGACTGTGTTGAGCCTGCCAAAAAGAAGAGAGAGAGAGAGAGAGAGAGAGAGGGGGGGAGGGAGGGGGGGAGGGAGGGGGGATAAGAAACTCCAAACTACAGGTTGCAGCAAGAACAAAAACTCAAGAGGAGAGCAGAGACCTGCTGCATGTGTGTGTGTGTGTGTGTGAGAGAGAGAGAGAGAGGGACAACATTTGCGACATCTCCAGATTTTTGTGCACGCAAAAAAAAAACTTTTTTTTCCAAACCAACCCGATGTCTAGCAAGCGTCCCAAACCGGAAAAACCAGAAAAGCCAAAAATGGCGCAGAGACTTAGCCGCGATCTGACTTGCTCGATCTGCCTGGATCTATTCAAGCAGCCGGTGTCTCTCCCGTGCGATCACACCTTCTGCAAATCTTGCATTACTAACTACTGGAGCGGCGGAGGAGGCGCGCGCGTACCCGGTCAGCCCGGCACCGGTTCGTCCAGCTCGTGCCCACAGTGCCGCAAAGTGTTCCCGGGCCTGGCGTACCGGCCCAACCGCATCGTCGCCAACATCGTCGAGAGCTACACCCGGGAGATCGAGGAGGAGAGCGCGAGCGTCGCGAGCAGCACACCGAGCGCCGCGCCGCGCTGCGCGCGACACCGCGAGGAGCTCAAGCTGTACTGCGAGGAGGAGCACGAGCTCGTGTGTCTCGTGTGCGCCGTGTCGCAGGAGCACCGGTCTCACGCGCTGGTGTGTGTGGACGAGGCGGAGCAGAAGTACAGGGTGAGCAGGAGCAGCAAAAATAAAATAAAAATCTCTCTTGGCATGAAGTGTTAATGCAATCACAGCTCAGAATACTTTAGTATTCAAGTACTGTACTTTTAGTAATACTACTCTAGAACACACTGTGTTAGACTTTACATAACTAATGTGTGATTGAGTCTTGTTTAAAGAAATGTAATTTGCCAGAACTGAATTATGTTTAGCATTTTCACTTTGCACCACCAGGGTGCCGGTTCGATTCCCGCCTGAGGGTCTGTGTGCATGTCGTTTGCATGTGCTTGGTGGATTTCCTCCAAGTACACCAGTTTTCTTCCACAGTCCAAAGTCATGCAGATTAGGCTAATTGGCATTCCCAAATTGTCCAGAGTGTGTGTGAATGTTAACCAGAGGTCCTACCATGGTGGTAAGAATGGGAATAGATACAATGGTCACCATTGGCCTCCATGGTCCCTGGTTGGCTTACAGAGGTTCCTAGATGGATAGATGGACGGAATTATGTTTTGCACTGTTGCCTTGCACCTCCAGGATCTGGGTTTAATTCCCGCCTCGTGCTTCTGTGCATGGTGTTTGCATGTGCCTGGTGGGTTTCCTCTGGGTGGGATGCGCTGGATTCCTCCCACAGTCCAAAGGCTATTTGGCAATCCTAAATTGCTCGTACTGTGTGAATGAACGTTTGTGTAGATTAGGCGAATTGGCGTTCTCCAAACTGCCTGTAGTGTATTGTGTGTGTGTGTGTGTTCTGTGATGGATTGGCACCCTGTCCAGGGTGTACCCCGCCTCATGCCCTAAGTCTCCTGGGATAGGTTCAAGGCCCCCATGACACTGTCTGCACCACACATCGCCCTGTTATTACATTGCCCCCAGAAACCACCACTTCATGGTTCCCAGTTCAGTCCTGAGCACAAGGTTACCATCCTTACATGTTTTCCCTGCGTTCACATTGTTTTCGTTATGGTTTTCCGGGTTTACTTCTACCTCCAAAAAAAACATGCCAGTAGTTGGATTCCCATCCATCCATCTAAGAATCTAAAGTCCAACTAGGGACCGTGGAGGTCAATGGTGCTTACCATTGTATTTATTCCCATTTTAAGATCATGGTGGGACCTCTAGTCAAATTTCACACAAATTGGAATGTCTGTGGGAGGAAACCCACCAAGCCAGGGGAGAACATGCAAACTAAATGCACACTGATCCTGAGGCAAGAATCAAAACCAGGCACTGGAGGTTTATTACAACTTTGCAAGTCAGTGTGCCACTGTGCCAGTAGTTGGTTTGGAGACCCTATATTACCCCTAGGTGGGAATGAGGGCACATTTCTAAGTTGCATTGGGCCCTGATCAGGATAAAGCACTTACTGAAAGATGTGTGCATGACACCTGGTGGCGTTTCCTTACAACCATTATGCTATCAAAGCACAGCTGATGAATATCAGCATTGCCCTGCAATTGACCTGAAATGCCATTATTTAGTCTGATTCACTGGTGTATTTTTAACCATGAACGCATCATGTTGACCGGTATGATGCTGATCTTGCACGGAAGCGCAAGATAAAACTTGTCTGAAAGCATGGTGAAATGTTTCGCAACTAATGGTTTGCAACAAAAGCTTGCCTGTGACACATTATAAAGCACACATTAGTCAGTTAATGTGAGAAAGGACACAATACACAACCACAAGTGAAAATGAAAATGGGATTATGAAACAGTGATTAAAACAGGCTTTGATGAAACTGTTATAAGGTTTTTAGCACTTTCTTCTAAACTATTGTCTGTTCTGATTTTAACCAATGTCATGACTGGGAAGAATGCAGATGCTCCAGGCCATGACTGAATGCAACTAAATGCTGGTGTACTTATGGTTCCATATAATCAGAATATGTAGGCAGATTCAGAATGTGCTGAGGATGTGCCTGAACAAGTCACGGCTGATGCAAGTGAGATTACTGAGACACTGCCTAAATACAAATATAGGTAGGTGATAATTACTGTGCGCCAAGTCTGTTACTATCAAGTAAATTACAGCAACATTTACTGAAGGAATGTTTCATGACTGAAATTAGGTCAGTATCGTGTAATAGTAGATGGTTTTTGGGGTGTGGTTGGTGATTAGAGGGATTTTGGTAGTGGGGCCTAAAGAGGGTTTTTGCTTGAACTGCATAAAAGTTCAGAAATTCCACTGATTGTGCTTAAATACATGTGGACAGGACCTAATCAAGACTCTCGAGCAAGTCCACATCTGAGTTTACATCTAAATGTTTAAAGAGTTTACAGAGTGAGTGGGTGGTTATTGTAATTCTCCCTAGAGAGGCCAAATTTCCCTTTTTTATCTTTGGGCTGCTTCACAGCATGGTCCTGTTCACAATTACACTCTGGCCCATTACATCAGTCCATGTATTAAAATGTTATAGGAATACATTTGCAACAAATGAACAACGTTGCAACAATATAAACAGGACCTGATGGAAGCAGAGATGCGAAAGTAATTCAAATGAAGACTACTGGAATTTGGGGCAGATGTTGCAGGACCACTCAAAGGTGGAACTGGGTTTACCAAATGACTAGGAAGCAAGCCTGGGTCAGTGGAAATTGAATGTAGAAGAAATATTTAACATAAAACCCTTAAAGCCATGTGATCTAGAAATGTAAATTATAAATATAATTCTTCTGTAATGGGAATCAAGTTGCACACTGACTTCCTTTGCAGCACAAGTTCATTTGTCAGATCATACACAGCCGAAGATGACCGAATTAATGAATATAATATGTAATGGGTTTTTGCATCAATAACACTTCTGCTGAAAGAGCCATGACATGGTAAGAAGTGTTCTCAAAGCCTTTTTCTTTAGGTCATTTCAATTATCAGTGTTCGATTCCACTGCAGATTTGGCCACTGCTCAGTTTTGGGCAATCAGAACAAAAGTCAAATCAGTTGTCCAGCTAAAGGAATGCTTTGTAGAAGTCTAAACCAGAGCGTTTATCTATTAGAAAGGGTTCCAAACTTAAACTTGAACCCTTACCTAGAACCTAATATAGAGCTAGATATGCAACTCTTGATTGGCTCATCACATGGGAATCAGATCATCAGCCTCGGATATAATGCATTATGTGCCAGCTACATACGTGCGTCTGAAAAGCATTTGCTCTAGAATCTGGGGATTGTGACTTTCAATCCAGCTAAACCCATGTGTGTCTGTGCTTTGTTCCCCGCCCATAACAGCTCATGGGCAGCAGTTTAAGAAGTTGTGTTTTGGAGGAAGCACATCATTATCAAATATAGTTCTTAGAAAAAAAAGAACACTGGAATCGTCCCAAATTGGGATTGGCAAGTCTGACTGAAAAAAATAATCAGAAATCGATATCAGCCAAGAAAACTGCAGTCGATGCAGCTGTATGAAGAACACTTGAAGAAACGTTCTTTTAAGAACGTAGAAATCTCAAAGTGTAGAACAAGAAAAGAACGAACCCAAGAGACGAGAAACTTCGAGTAAAGAACAACTCATATCAGAGATTGTTATAGATACCCCTTTGAAGTGTGGTTCCCGTAACAAGTGACATGTATTGTTTTGGTTTCTGTTTTAGTCCCATCCCTGCTCCGGAGTTTCCATTGGTATCTTATCTGATTGTGTTCATCATTTTTTTTTTGTCAGTTCTTGAGTAGTTTTCTATTTATATCATTTCTTAACATGATTTATATGTAATTCAAGCTTAAGTGCCTTTTGTTTCTTAATTGTGAAAAAAAAAATGCTGGGAATATAGAGTGGTCTATAAGCCATGCTTTAACTAACGAGACGCCAGTCTGGGAAGCGTCAGGGAAGTAAGCAAACGTTCTTGTTGTATGGAGTTTTTAATCATTCTTTTTCTGTTTTATTAGAAGACACTGAGCAGCTTGTCCACGGCACTTCAGGCAGAGCTGAACACGGCGCTGGAGTGTGAGAGGGACACTGAGGATGAGGTAAAGAAACTGAAGGTAAGTAAAAAGGATTCAAGAATAAAATCATTTCTCAAAACACTCACAGCTGACCAAAAGAATACTAAAAATATGCCCCAGAGTTGAATTTGTACCTTTTTTTTAAACATGGGTGGTATTAGAACTTTATGGTTAGTCATCATTCTGAACTTTATTGTTCTGTCGTGTTGCAGGAACACACTGCGGACCTCAAGCAGCGTATCGAGGCTCAGTTTAGTGACCTCCACCAGTTCCTGTATCAGGAGGAGAAAATGCTGCAGGTGAAGCTCAAGACCGAGGAGCGGAGGGAGCTGATCCGCCTGGACGAGCACAAAGCCCTGCTGTGTGTGGAGATATCCCGGCTGCGGCGTGCTTTCTCAGAGATCGAGGAAAAACTGAGAGAGCACGAACCATACACACTGCTTAGGGTCAGTCTTTATATGGTGTTAGCCACTATGATGAATAATGAAAAGCACATGAAATTTAATGTTGCTAATATAAAGAGCTTAATTATCAGTCACTTAATGATACTAATTGCTCATATTATACTCACGCAGTAAAATAGCACTGCTTTAGACTTGTAGATAGGTGACAAATTAAAGGAAAAACCAAATTAAAGTCTGTTAGTAAAGTATTGGGTCAAAGTTCAGTATCTTGGTTGGTGGTGATGATTGTGATGAAGAGTGAGTTTAACACTTCCCTTGAGATCTGCTGAGTGTGAAGGCCATGTCATATAATTTACATAATTTCCAGTTCATCAAACTATTAAGTTGAATGTGCGTATGAATGTTGACTGGAGGTCCCACCATGGTCATACAAAATGGGAATAAATACAATGGTGACCTTGACCTCCACGGTTCCTAGTTGGACTACGGAGGTTCCTAGATGGATGGATGGAAACTATTCAGTAGATGTGTTTACATGAACCCTAATACTATTGATTGATAATCAGGATAAAACTGTATCATGTAAACAACTCAATCGCAACAGTCTGATCCGAAAATGTATTTTCAACAGGAATGAACAGGATGGGGCAAACCTTTGATAATGCAGTAGTTAAATATTAGCCATTTAAACACTTGATCTGATCGTTTCTCTCTTATCAGAATAAAAATATTTCTGGGAGTTTAATTTTGCTTCCATTCTTAATTAGTAAACTTTGTGAAAACAGCTCCCTTCCATTCCATTCCATTCCATTCAATTCCATTTACAGCATTTGGTAACTTACTAGAGTTTGAACCTGGGACATCCATTCAGTAGGCCAACACCTTAACCACTGAGCTACCCATTGCCCTCACTCACTCATCTTCTATACCACTTTATCCTGTATTCAGGGTCACGAGGACCTGGAGCCTGTCCCAGCAGACTTAGGGCATGAGGCAAGGTTCACCCTGGACAGGGTGCCAATCCATCGCAGGGCACACACTCACTCACTCACATTCACACACTACTGCCAATTTGGGAACACCAATTAGCCTAACCTGCATATCTTTGGACTGAGGGAGGAAACCGGAGTACCTGGAGGAAGCCCTCCAAGCACGGGGAGAACAGGGATGCAAACTCCACACAGAGACGGGAATCGAGCCTGGCCGGGAATCAAACCCGGGCTCTGGTGGTGCAAGGCGACAGTGCTAACCACTACACCATCATGCCGCCACCCATTGCCCTGTTAGGCTTTTTTTGTCCTTTTTCTTTTTTTAATCCATTGGGTCTCTGATTAAGGAAGAGGCACTGATTGGCTCCTCCAATTCATACATAATAGAGCATTTTACCAATCATAGATGATGCTGAGTTCTTGTAACCAATCAAAACTCAGAAGGCGGAACTTATAAAAAGATTGAACGCCTAAGCTAACCCCAAAGTTGAAGAAAATTACTTACTTTCAGATTTGATGTTTTGCAGTGTTCAGAACCATTTTGCGCACATCAAAAAAGTTATATTCTAATTAAATACTTTGGAATCTTTAATTGGAATGATTTCAACTGGATTGAAGAAATATTGTCTCTGTAAGCATAGCTAGTGAGCCCTGTTGATGGAGGTGGAGTCATCCCTGAAGAGACCACACCCATCAGAACAGAAGTCACAGCGTGAAGTGGATTAACTTTGAAATGACTACATTGTAAGAGAAGAAGTAAACCCATATCATGCGAGGAAAACAGGGCTATCATGTTTTTCCTTTAATTTGTCATCAATTTGTATATTAATTCACAGGAACAATAAGCATCTATAATTTCACCCAAAAGCAAAACGTAATGAAAAAATTGTCTGACCCTTATGGCTTCTCGTTCTGTCAGGTGTTCTGACCTTTATTGTTTTCCATATTTGTTCATTATTTTCATTAGTTATGAACACCTCATGGTTGTAAGTACTTACTCACTGTAGTTACTGAATAATCCTTAGCGGTTACTGAATAATATGCTGTAAGTTAAATAACTGAATAATGAACTAGGATTTTATTGGGACTTGGTGTTTCAGGATGACTAACTGAATAATAAGTATAGCCTGTAGATTGTTAACTCGTGCTCCCACGATTCCACCTGTTTTTCATTTCCCACCAACCTTTCTTTTTCTTTTCTTATATAGTTCTTGCCAAGTCCTGAGTGTTTATGCGGTAATTTAGAAAGGTTGGTTTTCCTGAGGCTAGGCCCTTGGTTTTTCCCTATTTTTTTCTGTTTTTGTCCTAATTCTTGGTTTGTTAGTATAGACGTCTCTTTGATGGTGTCCATGTCTCCCACTGAGTTCAGCTTTAGGCACTGAAGCTGGTAAACACCCAAGTCGAACTCCTGCATCTGGGCCACACTGCTGTCCTGAGTCACCCATGTTACAAAAATACTTCTTTGTAGTGCACTCAGAACCGAATGCGTGCTTTAGAGACCTGGGGGACAGAAAGGGGAAAAAACGCTTTGTAAGGAAAAAGCAGGAATTAATTAAGTGATGTCACTCTCTATCCTGATCGAGGAGATAAAACGTTGTAGCTGTTGCAGCACGACGGGGGGATTTCCAGAGAGGGACAGAGAAGCGGTGGAGAGTTGGAATGGGCTGATCTCATGTGGAAAGACTTTAATCTGTGCCAAACTAATCAGAGCTTTTGCTTCCTTTTCCCTTACAGAACATAAAGACTCTACTTCAGAGGTGAGAGAAAAATTCAGAGACAGAATATCATATTTAATCAGTTTATTTTTTGTGGAATTTTCTAAACCACATTCCTTTATTATTAAATTATATTTGAAATGATAACAAAAGGTCAAATTAAGGACCATTAAGTGTTCTTCAGGAATTGGAATAAAAGTTTCCAGGTACTTAGGAAAACCATGTATTTAATAGAAACAACTAACAGACTCACCCTTTGTGCTTTTTTAGTTTTCTAAGAGTATAATTAATGTGCGTATGGTACAGTGGCGTAGTGGCCTTGCACCTCCAGGGTCTGAGTTCGATCCCCGGGTGATGCTGTTACCTCTCACAGCCGGAGGGCTAGAGAGAGCTGATTGGCCGAGCTCTCTCAGAGGGGAGGGATGAGAGGTACATTAATCACGGCTCTACAGCCAATCAGGGGCGTCTGTGAGCTCGCGCACACGGAAGGAGCGGCTAGCGCTTTCCTCCGAGTGTGTTACTCCGCCCCTAACGGTGCGTGAGCGAGCAGTTCGAAAAGATGCGGGCGGCTAGCGTCACGTGGTTTGGAGGAAACACGTGATAGTCTTCGGCCCCCCCCTGAATGGTAGTAGTAGCATTAATGTGGGAGCCCCCTAGTGACGGGGAGGAATTGGCCACGACTAAAATAGGGAGAAAATCGGGAAAAAAATCCCCTTTTCTTCTATGACTCTTAAATCCATTATTAAAATATGGAAAGAATATGGCATAGTGGTGACTCTGCCTAAAGGTGGCCATTCAACAAAAGTCAGTGATTTGGTAAGAAGAGCATTAAAGAAGCAACCAATAGGATGTTTTAGATGGGTCTAAAGAGGCCGGAGAGAGCCAAAGCTCAGATTGTGTAAGCTGTTTACAGGGCAACTATAGCCTGGACAATTCACAAAGAATAACAAATTATATTATCGATAATTTAGAATTTGTCAACTGGCAGGTCAGAGACCCAGTTATAACCAAACTGTGGAGATTTTTACCTTAGATCAAAGTGCTGCAGGTGGTGGAATCCCAGCACTGCTTAGTACCCCGAGAAACCCCTCTCTGCAGTAAAGCATGGTGGTGGGAGAACCAGGTTACTCTCGGCCACTTGGTTAGTTCTTTGACTAAAACCCTCTTGATTTAGTGACTTGCAAACAGTGAATCTAAGAGTCTATCGGACATTCTGTCTGATGTTTTAACAGTCCCTATAGGTGTTGTTCAATTTCTCTGTATTTCCTGTCTGTCTATATTTATTTGCCTCACTGGATCTGTCATTTCCATGATTTTATTATCTGTCTTAGGCAACCACTGAAGTTTGAGAAACCGTCTCTGACACCGCCACAGCTGTGTGAGGGTCGATTCGCTGGGCCACTTCAGTACCGTGTCTGGAAATCTCTCAAAGGAAGCCTCTATCCAGGTTTACCTCTTATGTCATATAATTTTCTCCCACATATAATTCTGCCCCATTATATCAGTCTGCCAAATTAGCTAGCAAGTTATTCAGTGTATGCTTAATTAATTTGGTGATGTGACAAGCCCAGTTATTTCGATTAGCTGAACAAATTTTAGGTCTGACAGTGATCTTAATTTATTACTGAGTATAAAATATTTCTAATAGTTAATTGTCTAGTTCATTGTCTTTTGTCCTTTCATAAATTATTCTATTACAAAATGAGCATAATTTTAGAAAACAAATTCAATATGGATTTTTGGGATAGTTAGTTGTTCTAGCTTTTAAAAGCAGCCCACGCAGAAGTTTTTATATTGTTCAAAACCCTGAAATACTCTTTAGCATGCAAGATGGAACCCCTTTTTAAATAAAAAGAAAAAAAAAAAAGATAATTGTTTTGCTTGAAAAATTCTGTGCAGTGCCATCAGCCATCACATTCAACTCAAGCACAGCGAACCCATGGCTAAGCGTGACGCCGTCTCTCACCTGCGTGCGCTACCAGACCTTCAACAGCTCAGCACGTGACAACCCACAACGCTTCGACGCTGCTCTGTCCCTACTCGGTAGTCAAGGCTTCACCCATGGATGCCACTACTGGGAAATTGAAGTGTCAAGCAGTGCTGTGTGGACGGTGGGCGTGGCACGAGAATCTGTCGGCAGGAAAGGTGTGATCAAAGCGCTACCGGCCAACGGCTTCTGGACCGTCTCGCTCTCCTATGGTGTGCAGTACATGGCAGGGACATGGCCTCCCACTGTCCTGTCCTTGCATGAGCAGTTGGAGCGCATTGGTGTTTACCTCGACTATAAGAGAGGTCTTGTGTCGTTCTACAACGCTGAGAGCATGACGCACCTCTATACGTTCCGGGACACCTTTAACGAGACGCTCTATCCTTACTTCAACCTCGGCTTTCTGGATAAAGTGCATGAGAACGAGCCACTGAAAGTCTTCATGCCCAAAATATAAGCCTGGATTTGGTGCTAATACTAAAATGAGTGTAGTTTAGGGTGCAAAACCTTGAGTGCACTACCAAGGAAGTTATCAAATGCTACATTCTTCTCAGTGTGCTATTTTTCGTGGGTGCATAGTTTAATGTTGTGATGAATCCTCATTTAAAATGAAGCCACCTCATCACTTCTTGTTTTTTCTCAGTCATTTTGATTCCGTTGAACAGCATTCAACATCCATGGTCAGGAGCCCAAGAAAGACAGAGTGACCATGCTCTCAGGAAGGGATGCTTTCTCAACCCTTTTAATCAAAGCAACATTAACCAATCATGAGTGTCTGGTAGCTTGTGCATGCGAAAGCGGGGGTTGATACTGCTTTACCTCGAGTGTGTTACACCACTTCCAGACATTGCATGAGCAGCAGTTTTAAAAAGATTTTTGTGGTCGGCTGGCTTCAAATGCTTTGGAGGAAACACGTGATTGACTTTGAGCACACTTGCTGGTAGCTGCCATGTGATACATGTGAGCTGCCTGATGGGTGAAAATTGGCTAAAACTAAATTGGGGGGGAAACCAGGGCGAGAGAGAAATATATACAGTAGTAGGATTTTTTTTTTTGCGTTTCTTGAACATTTTTAGATTGAATTAGATTATGCTATAAAGTAGGATTATGTACTATATATGTAAAGTAAAGACATTCCTGAGACAGGGAGACAGAATTTGCTTACGTTCCAGGATTTGTCTACTTCTGTTATAAAAATCCAGGGAGCAAGAAATACTTCTGTGTTTAACTGGAAGGAAACATGGAAGCTGGGTGGGAACTAAACATAAGGGGTGAAAGGGAGAATAGAGAATCGGTCCAAGATTTTTTTTAATTTTTTATTAAAAGCAGTAATTTAGGCTGGTTGCTTTACTGCAACATAACTAATCTCCATAACATCGAGAACATTTTGTTCACATGTCACAGAAAATGACATTGTGTCTGAACTGTTAGTGTTCTTTGACTTTAGACCTTAATGTCCACCAGGCTGGACCTGGTGTGAATAAGCTGATTTATGTTTACTATATGTATATTTGTATTTTTACACTGTGTGTGTGTTGGTGTGTGTGCATATGTATGTATGTATGCAAAAATGTATTTATTCAGCCACCAATTGTGCAAGTTCTCCCACTTAAAAAGATGAGAGAGGACTGTAATTCTCATCATAGGTACAGTATACCTCAACTATGAGAGACAAAATAAGAAAAAAAAAATCCAGAAAATCACATTGTAGGATTTTTAAATAATTTA
>JAQMYJ010000009.1:21334720-21345622 GCA_030014305.1 Clarias laeviceps
GGTGTTTTTAGAGCTGCGTTAATTCAGTACTTTAGGTGTTTTTAGAGCTGCGTTTATTCAGTACTGTAGGTGTTTTTAGAGCTGCGCTAATTCAGTACTGTAGATGTTTTTAGAGCTGCGTTAATTCAATACTTTAGGTGTTTTTAGAGCTGCGTTAATTGAGTACTTTAGGTGTTTTTAGAGCTGCGTTAATTCAATACTTTAGGTGTTTTTAGAGCTGCGTTAATTCAGTACTTTAGGTGTTTTTAGAGCTGCGTTTATTCAGTACTGTAGGTGTTTTTTAGAGCTGCGTTAATTCAGTACTGTAGGTGTTTTTTAGAGCTGCGTTAATTCAGTACTGTAGGTGTTTTTAGAGCTGCGTTAATTCAATACTTTAGGTGTTTTTAGAGCTGCTTTAATTCAGTACTTTAGGTGTTTTTAGAGCTGCGTTAATTCAGTACTGTAGGTGTTTTTAGAGCTGCGATAATTCAGTACTGTAGATGTTTGTGTGTTTTTTAGCTGCAAGTGGTAATTTTGTACTTTAGTGTCAATGTGGTTTGATTTCGCGCTATAGAGTCAATTCAATAATGCATGAGATTTCAGTGCTACAACATCCAGTTCAGTAATGTATACAGAATATAAAACAAGCATATGTGTAGATGTGTGTTTCTGTGTATCCAGTACTTTGCGCTCTGCTCACTAAATCGGGTGATGGTTTGTAAATGTGTCCCGGCCGCGCGCTCCACTCTATTATCGTTTTGATTTTATTATCAGTGACGCGCCAAACCGAAATGGACGAGTGCAACGAAACGCAACGAAACTGCATCACATGACCCCGACCCAAGACTTTGCATTCGTTTAATATGTAGCCTTTGACTTTTCCACTGATCTTCAGACACTCGGGACTGTCGGCGTTTCCACTGATCACTGAAACTCATTTATTCTGTTGGAATTCTTTTCCCGCCGCCTACAGGCTGAACATATAAACTATAAAAGGAAAACCAACATAAAAAGACACTAGAAGTTTTTAAGATATATGACACTTCCTGTTTCACTTCCGTAAAGACTTCGATATAATTACACAGAAAGTTCACATGAAGCCGGTTAGAACGTAATGGAAATGTTGCTTTGTTCAGGATAATGTCCGTTACAGAGTGTTTACACTAAACACACACACATTATTATTATTATTATTATTATTATTATTATTACAGGTTATCTCAGCATTATCCCGCGTTACACATTATTAAATGAGCAACTCTATAGTATTATATAAAGTTTAGAGATCAGGAGAGACAGACCTGCAGAAACAGCGCGGAAAAACAGTGCAATGGAGTTGATCCTTCTGAAAGCCTGGAGGAGGAGGTGGTGTGTGTGGAGAAGGGAGTTGACTCGGTTTATGTAGATGGGTGTGGACAGGGACTCACTTCCGCATCGACATGTGTATTATATCTGTAATGCTTTGATCTGGTTGTTTACTCAGGTTTTATTTTAGTTGACTTGACTTCCGGCTTTATTAAGGCATAAATGTCTGATTGCAAATGAGTGCCTGTTTCCTCTGTCAAGACAAAAATACAGCTTGTAATATTACTGAGAAACCATACACCATAAACTACTATGTCATGAAGTCTTTTGTGCAGCAGAAAACTTACTATTCTCACAAAGTACTGGCTCTTTAACCTACTTCATAATGTTATAAACACACAGTATAACTAAAAGTATTCGCTCACATGCCTTCACATGCATATGAACTTGAGTAACACTAAATTCTTAATCCATAGGGTTTAATATGATGTTGGCCCCGCCCCCTTTGCAGCTATAACAGCTTCAACTCTTCTGCGGAGGCTTTCCACAAGGTTTAGGAGTGTGTTTATGAGAAAACTTTTGATCATTCTTCCAAAAGCCTATTTGTGAGGTCAGACGCTGATGTTGGCGAGAAGACCTGGCTCGCAGTCTCTGCTCTAATTCATCCCAAAGGTGTTGTATCGGGTTGAGGTGCAGGCCAGACAAGTTCTTCCACACCAAACTCGCACATCCATGTGTTTATGGACTTTTTTTGCTTTGTGCACTGGTGTGCAGTCATGTTGGAACAGGAAGGGGTTGTCTCCAAACTGTCCCCGCATAGTTGGGAGCATGAAATGTCTTGATTTGCTGAAGCATTTACTTTCACTGTAGAGTTACTTTCACTGAAGGTATAGGACCGAGCCCAATGACTGATAAACAGACCCACACCACTTCCAACATGACTGCACCCAGTGAAGACATGGATGAGCGACCTCAACCCGATAGAACACTTTTGGGAAGAATTAGAGCAGAGACTGTGAGCCAGGCCTCCTCGTCCAACATCTGTGTCTGTCTGACCTCACAAATGTGCTTCTGGAAGAATGGTCAAAAATTCCCTTAAACTCACTCCTAAACCGTGTGGAAAGCGTTGAAGCTGTGAAAAGTTGAAGCTGCTATAGCTGCAAGGGGTGGGCCAACATCACATTAAACCCTATGGATTAAGGATTGGATGTTACTCAAGTTTATATGCATGTGAAGGCAGGTGAGCAAATACTTTTGGCAAAATAGTGTATGTCTCCTTATACGAAAAAAATAATAAATTTCATTTTATGGATTTCTTTGCTTAAGTGGTATAGTAGAATTATTAATAACTATAACGTAGTGGGCTTTGTCCTCCCTATTGGCTGCCTATTGTGTTGGTGTGTTAGTTATAGTGTTGCTTGTTACAAAAGGGATGAGTTCATGTGTTGCATGATGGCAGGTGTTCACATTGTTGTTGTGTTTGTTTATACCTGCAGTCCAGAGGGCGCCTATTCTACCACCCACCCCAATGCCATTTATCTTTATGCTTTATTGGTAACCACTATGTTTATTGTTAACTTGAGTTTTACAATGCTTCCTAGTCAAGCTCCCACTGATTAAGTATCAGATTCCTCCCACCCACTGCAGGTGACAGGCTTTAAATTCTACTGACAAAAATATATTATAGTATATTTATGAAACCCAACCTATGGATGAGACCGTTTAAATAATCATGCTGTAATCAGTTCATCTGTCTGGTTATCTATCTGGTAGTGTTTATCTTTTGCCTAACCAAACGTATATCATCGCCAATGACACACCAGATAAGATTAAAAAGTAAAGCTACAGTAAAGCTTCAGTGAAAGGTATTTGTAATATCATGTTTAGAATGCAAGTTAGATACAGTACGATACTGCCTTTGTGGAAATTCTACACATATAATATAAAAATTGTCCAAATACATGTAGGATATGAAGATCTCTGCTTCTAAATCCTTTGGTTTCTGGATATGCTTGTGCCAGGGTATGAATTAGATCTTTAATTGATAACAGTATGGGAAATATTGTGAAAATGTGTGAGAACTGTGCAACCTCACGGAGAAGTTTGCAGTGAACTTTGATTTATGCTAGACAGCCAGGCATACAGTATCTGTACTGAAGGGGCAAATGAGTTATTGATGCAACAATAAGACAAAGAGGTGGTGGATACAAAAAGGGGAAGGCGATTTCAGCTATGTTAATTTGGGTGGACTCTAAGTTAGAGTCATTTTTCCCCAGACTTCACTAAAATTTTAACCTCTGTTTTTACACAGCTGATTGGACATAGACCAATCCTTTTATACAAGGATTGAAGGTTTGAAAATTCAAACATAGTTCAAATATATTTCATTACTTCAATAAATTCTACTTCCCTACTCAATAAACACCAACTTGGTAAATATGCATGTGCACTTCATGTTACATACAGCTTTTATTGTCATACATACACATATGTACACTACAACAAAAGTTTGGGTTTCTTTCAAAAAATTCTCGTAGTCAATATCCCAGAACATTTACCAGCCACTGTTACACTACATGCATGATATATAACCCAGATAAGGGAAACAGGAAAATGCAACACTTTATCTGAACAGTTTGACAGCATAACGTGATAAACAACATTTTCAGACTCCAGCAGTAATAAATGACAGGTATGCAGCGCTTAACATCTGCAATATGTTCTGTGAAATTTGGATGTTGTTTGAACACTACTGTAAGTTATATACTCAACAAAACGATGTGAGATATTGCAGTGCAAACACTGTGGTGAAGCAGAGAAATAACATTATAACATGTAACATGTGCATGAGTGATTTGTGTCCTAAAGACATGAAATGCACACACTGTGTGTAGGAAGCTGTTAGTTAAACGGTGCAGGGTCCCAGGAGACTTGGGCACAAGAAGCGGTATTCCCTGGACACGGTGCCAATCGATTGCACGGTATGCTCACACACACACACACACACACACACAAACACATATACGGGCAATTATAGGAAAGCCAGCTAACCTATTCTGCATGTCTTTGGACTGTGGGAGGAAACCTGAGTACACAGAGGAAACCTACCAACCACTGGGAGAACATGCAAACTTCACACACAGACTTGGATGGGAATCAAGTCCTCAACTCTGGAGGTGCAAGACCACAGTGCAAATCACTACGCCACCATGCCATCTCAACATTTTTTTCGTTTGCATTAGGAAGGCCGAGGTTCAATTCCCACCCGATGTGCAAATCCCAGCCACTGGATGCAGTGCTGGTCCCAAGCCTGGATAAAATGGGAGGGTTGCATCAAAAAAGGCACCTGGCATAAAACCTGTGCCAAGTTGTTGTGCAGATTGGATGGCCCACTTGACGGGAGCAGCTGAAAGACTAATAACATTCGACTGAGAGTTTTAAGGGCTTTTGGTTACAACTGATCGCTCTTTCGAGTGAACGAGTTCCTCAAATGGCAGCGTTAATGTAAGAGCTTACGCTTTCACGACTGATGTCACCACATTTAAGCTCTAACAATTTACCTGACATATTGAAGGGTAATGTTCAACCAATATAATAGATAGATAGATAGATACTTTATTGATCCCGAAGGAACTTTCAAATATCAAAGAGTTTGCATGTTCTCCACATGCTCGGTGGGTTCAAAGACATGCAGATAAGGCTAATTCATAAGGCGTTCCCAAATTGCCCATAGTGTGTGAATGAGCAGGAGAGTGTGTATATGTGCGTATGCCCTGTGATGGATTGGCACCCCGTCCAGGATGTACCCCACCACGTGCCCTCAGTCTCCTGCGATAGGCTCCATATAGACGTTCGAGTGAGTGAGTAATGATATTTAACTATAAACCGATAATTACTTTATAAACCATTGCAATGGTAAGAACTGTGTACTACACCAGTCGAATGTGCTTGCGACGTCCCTCTGTGACGTCACACTGGCAAACAAGTAACTTTTCAATGAAAGGGGGGCGGGGGGTTGGGGGAATCCAACTGCTGCGCCTGCGCACGAGTTTCACACGTCAACTTCGGCGTCCTGTCGACCCGATTGTCTCTGCGCATGCGTACGCGGATAGCGTACTGACAGCTACAATTTGTCGCTGGATTTGCGACACAGGTTTTCCCCCCATTATAGAAATGATGGGAGTCTCTTAATCCTAAAATGATCCTTTAGTTAAAAAAATTAATAAATTTCGCGTGTGCTGATGGAAATCGTCAGCGCTGCACATATCATGTTACGTTATGTTATGATTTTCTCGGGGTAGCTGAACAGGCTAAGCTAGTAAGATGCTAGTTTAGTGGAGACCAGTGCGTTCTGTAGCGGGTTATCTTAGCTGGTTTAGATTAGCCAGATTATTTGTTTATTTTTGCTCGTTGTTTTGTCCGTAATGCGTGGTGATATAGTACAGTGATATGGCGCTGTATGGCTGTGTTTAATGTTGCGGTGCTAACTGGCTAACTGCAGCCTGTCATCCGTTAGTGTTAGCATTAACGTTATCATTCGCGCGCTGAATGAGCGAAATCACAGTCGAGCTAAAAACATTCTGTGTCTCAGTGTAACAGGAATGATTTAAGGTCGGAAAAGATGTGGTGTTGTTTTACTCAGGGGCTTATCTGAGTGTCAGTTGTTTTTTCTGGTTTGTTTATAGAGATAGCTAACAGCAGATAACTGGTAACAGATGTTTATCAATGCTGTAAAATACAACGCCGTGATTTCTATAGGATTATATAACACTATAGACAGAATGTCACCCCGGGCAGCTGAGGCAGTTTCTCATTCCCATTAAAAGAGACTTCAATTCTATATAAAAAAAAAAGAACAAAATCTCTCATTAGGGCTCCCAGAACCCCTGTTATTTCATTATCGGATCATTTGTGATAACCAAGTTTGTAAGAAAGCCGTATCTTAAGTCAAGGATCTCAGCATGAAGAAGTTTTTCGATTCTCGGAGGGAGCTGGTTAGTGTCGGTCCTGGTTCTGGAGGTGGAGGAGGATCCGGCGGAGTCGGTGGGAACTTCATCGGAAGGAGCTTCACCATCGGACATCATCAGGTCACCGTGGAGGAGACCCTCGCCGAAGGTCAGCATGATCGTCCAGGGGTGTCACCCGAGCTCACGGTTTAGTGACCGTGAAAATCTGATCAGATTGTGAGGAGAAAACTCCACACAACCAAGTTCTTAACAAAATTTAGGACGTGCTGCATCATCATGATGCCATGGAGTGAAGCATGACTATTCTGAGAGTTGATTAGTTTCCAGTAAGACACTTCTTTTTTTTTTTCTTAAAGAAATGATGCACCATGCTTTTAATCAGCTTTGATGTAATTAATTAAGTTTAATAAAGTACTCAATCTATCTATATAGCTATCTATCCCTCACAAAGCACCTCTTGGGATAATTAAGACACAAAATGCAGCTTTTTATGTTTCGGAGAAACTGCAAAGTGCGAACGCCGTTACTGATGAAAAATTTCTGAGCCTTGCGAATTTCTGACACCTGAGACTCTGTACAAGTACTGTACGCGCCTAGATTTTTATAACTATCTTCTTACAGAATATTTCATCATAATGATAACGTTTTAAAAAATTCTAGTCAAGTAGGTGTTACCAGAGAAATGATGATGTATTAAAATGAGTGCATTCATATATAAAGCTGTAATTTAGTGCTTGTGGTCAGAGATGCTGTTATAGAAAAATAATCAACGGTGGAATGTAACAAGGATTATTACTATTATTTTAGATTTTTTTCCCTGCAGTTTTAAAAAAACATATCAAATAAGTTGCTTCTACCACACATGATGCTGTGCCGCCTGAAAATCTGTATAGTTTGGATCGCACCACATGTAGGATTATAAAAAATGGCACATTTTCAACAGCTCAAATGCAAATATATATGTAGCCGAAAAAATTCAGGACTCGCCACACAAAAGAATCACGATACATCAATGAACGTCTCTATAATTCCCATATCGAATATACACATTTCATATTCAGGTAAAAGGCTCAGCCTTTGCCAGGCCACAGTTGTAAATAAGAAACCTGTTCTTAATCTGTCTTGCCTGGTTAAATAAAGGTAGGTAAATAAATATAGGTTTCATAGATGGTATATACAGCATTAAGATGATGTCAGTACTTAAACGAGTTTGTGATTAAATTGTTTTTTTTCTTTTTTTTTTCTTTTTTTTTTTTTTAACCATTCACAGAGTAAAAATTGCCAAGACCCTGTTATGGATTTTATTTTAAAAACACAGCAGGGCAAATATAATAAATCATATTGATCTATTCAGGGCATTTTAACACAATCTGTTTTTTTCTTTTCTTTTCTTTTATACTTTCTGATTACATAGAGTTGGGTTTGAAACTCTCTGTCTCATTAACACCCCACGTCCTGAGTGAATCCCTGAGTAGCTCAGTGGTTAAGGTGTTAACTACTGATCAGAAGGTCTCAGGTTCAAGTTGCCTTTCTGTTGGGCCATTGAGCAAAGCTCTTAACTGCTCAAATGTATAATGAGAAGGTGTCTGCCAAATGCCGTGATGTAAAATTGGATATAAAAGCCAAGATTATTAATTTTATTTTATTAACTGATCCCCTTTCATTCCTTCACATATAACGGCTATACTTAAATAACAACCATAGCATTTTTGATACATCATCTCCACCAATGTTCATGTGACATGAAATACAAAACACATCTCTCCGCTAAATGCTCTCTCATTCTTCTGCTCGTCTTATAATGAGAGGATGATGGCAGTATTTCTCACTGAATGTCTCACTTGTCTCATTTGACTCGTCCTAGATGCTCACTGTGAGCCTTACATTATTACACAGTATAAGGAATAACGTTATTAATGGAACTGTTTTACATTACACCAGCTGAGCGGTGGATTTATCCTGTATGATGAATGATGGAAGGTCATTTAAGGTCAGGACTCTCTGCTCTTTGTATGTACAGTATATGCGTATTCAACTTTATCAATCAGAGAAGTAGTCTCGGTACGAGTTACACCCTGTCCTTAGAACGTATGCATAGTCGTAGTAAATCACTTCACATAACATACAGCTCATTTTATGTTTTGAATTAATTAAAGGGCTTGTGGTTGTGTGAAGTGTGTGCTCAATCATTATGAGGTCATCTGTTCACAACGTATCTCTCTACACTGTCTGGCCAATAACAAAAAAAACACTCAAATTTCATTCACTCACCTTTATCTTTAATTACAGCATACAGTGTGGTGTCCAGTTCAGTTTCAACATCACCACCACTAACCAATCATAAGTGTCTGTCAGCTTATGTATGCAGAATTAGGGTGGAAGATTCCTTCATTACATTGCCCTACACTGCCCTTTGAGGGGCAAAATAACCAGCATTTGGCTTCATGTTTCGGAGGAAAGCATGCATTTGCCCCACTCTCACTAAAGGGTAGTTGTGATGTGATAAGGTAGAGCTCGTGGGAGACTGGATTGGGTGATTAATTTCGGAAAATAAAAAAAAAAGTGTGGATGTGCTTTCACAGAGTATAAAAATGACTAGCATGATTGATTGATTTAAAAAAAATTCTGAGATACTCCTGTAAAAATGTATAAAATCATGTCAATCTTGTCCTGCGTGGTTAAAGAGGGCTAATGGTTCATCTGTAAGTGTTTATCACACTGACTATTAACTATTAACTAACTATCCACAGTATATAAATAAAAGAGAGGTTTTGTTTGTATATTGGTCAGAACTCGCTCTTTCAATGATATCTTCATGCTTCATGCATTGGAGAACCATAAACCCTTTTCAGAAGAATTTCTGTCTGTCCGTATGTTTGTATGTCTGTCCAGCCAGATTTTGTCACATAATCATGCAAAACTGTCTCGACAGAATTTAATGAAACTTTGCGAGTTCTTTGGTATTTTGCATAGTTAAACGCAAATCAAAATGTTGAGTTGAAAGGGCGTTATGAGCAGTTATGTGCAAGATTATGTCACAGCATCTACTGCTTTTTTTGGATGAGGTGGGCGTGGCTATACGGGTCATTCAGTCAACCCGATACTTTACCGTGTATGCACAGAGTATGCGGATGACATAGAAATAACCATCATGACCTAAGAGCACAGTGTTAGGCGCTAATATCAAAATGTTAAGTAAAAGCGATGTTCTAAACAGTTATGTGCCGGACTGTAAAATAAGCTACTTGCTCAATGTAAACAAACACCTCCACCATGAGATCTTAATGAGAAAAACTAAACTGAATATTTTCAAACAGACAGACATGTACCCGGGCTTTAACCTGAAATAATAATATCACTGATTATATTAAAGCCGATCAGCTTATTTTTAGCTTTTAGCTTTTAATTTTTTCTACAAACTCTTTACCCGCCAACAATGAATACTAACGCTAGTTTTGTATATAAAACTATTTCCCTGATGAAGCATCAACCCATCTGTCCTGTAAGCTTTTCTTACCTGCCACATGGTGGTGCTGTTGAACTGAATCACATTGTTTTGATGGCCAATGTGAGAACTTAGTGCGTTTTGTCCTAGTGGCCTGGAAGGACGAATCCAGGGCTTTCATGCGAGTGACATGGCGTGACTTTGAATACCACAGAAAAGCTGCACTCCCTGACTCACTGCAGTGGGGGAAAAAAAAGGATTTGTAGTTTGTTTTTTCATCCATCTGTGGTTTCCCGATTCCACAATCAAAACATCTTACTGGAATAAAGACATGTGACTCGACTTAACTGGAGCTCGACCAGCTCTCTATCCAAAAACACTTGGTTTCATAATCAAACAAAAAGATGGATGGGAGTCAAAGGTTAATATTTTTTCTTTGCTTGTGCCTGCAGGTGGATTCGCCATCGTGTTCTTGGTCCGGACCAGTCAGGGGGTTCGATGTGCACTGAAGAGAATGTACGTGAATAACGAACACGACCTTCAGGTGTGCCGCAGAGAAATTCAAATCATGGTGAGTGTATTTTCAGCATACGCTCCAGTGATTGTGAAGGGACGTCAATATTTGTAAATGTAAGATTTACAGTAAGATTGTCTATGAAGTGCAGCGGCTGTAATGTCACGCATAATGTGTATGTCCGCAGAGGGATCTCTCAGGCCATAAGAACATCGTAGGCTACGTGGACTCAAGCGTGACGGCTGTAGGAGGTGGTGACGTGTGGGAAGTTCTCATCCTTATGGACGTGTGTAAAGGTAAGCATGATCTGGTGTAAAGCGTTTTGAATAAGGATGCTTTCACATCTGTTAGTCCGGGTGTTGAGTCTGAATCACAGCGAAATTTGGCAAATAGCTCTAAAAATGCTGGTGAAAGTCTTTTGTTCATTAGTCAGAGTTATGGCGCTGAAAAGTGTGTGTGTGTAGAAATCTGAAATCACTCCAGGACACAGAGCACGTATCTCTTTTATGTCATCTGCCATGACTAATATTTCTGAACAAATAATTTACTCCTACCACACGTGATGTAAATGTGTGAATTGTTTAGAGTGTAGTAGGCTTGGGTCGATAGACGATGCCATCGCCGATGGCCGATAGACATCACGATGCTGAGCCGGCATCGCGATCCTCCGCCCCGCCCCCGCCGCAGCAGCA
>JAQMYJ010000009.1:21345722-21368490 GCA_030014305.1 Clarias laeviceps
ACCCCCCCCCCCCCCCCCCCCGCCTACGAAGACGATGCCATTGTCCATCACGATGTTTCACATTAGACATCGTACGATGGCAAATTGGTCGACATCGCCCAACCCTAGAGTGTACCATCTGTAGGATAATAAAGAAGTTTTACCGCCGCACATACGTACTTCTAAAGTTTCAAAACTCATCGTGACAGTGAGTTCACGTGTTGAGCAGCTGCGAGCACGTGGCCACGTGCGGCTTCTAACGCAGACATGCGGCACTCGGTTTTCAAAACTAATTTGCTCTTGCTGTGTTTTGAGACTTGTGTAAGTAAGCGTGTGTATTGAGTGGGTTTTGAGACATTCGCTAGCAGAGTTCAGAGAAAAAGGCTGTCTTTTAACAGAGGATTTTAACACGTGCAGTTTTTGATAACGTAACGGCATAAAAGTTCATTTCTGTTGCGCCATGTGGACGTTTCTGCGCTCAGTGCAGGATCGGTTATATCTGAGTCTGAAGGGCTGATCACATGGATCAATCGGTCAAGTGAAAACCAGCCGCTTCTGGTCACTGGCTGATCAACCGGTGCATCTCTGTCATAAATGTAAAAAAAAAAAAAAAAAATCTATTTTGGAGTCGGTGTGGCGATATGTAAATCAGAGGACACGTGAGTTACGTTATCACCCAAATGAGGATGGGTTCCCTGTTGAGTCTGGTTCCTCTCAAGGTTTCTTCCTGTTGCCATCTTGGGGAGTTTTTTCTTGCCACCATTGCCCTCGAATTGCTCATCAGGGACGAATCTGAGCATTTTGCGCTCAATTTTCATACACATTTTCATTATTCTGTGAAGCTGCTTTGCGACAGCGGCCATTATTAAAAGCGCTATACAAGTAAAATCTAATTGAATCATCACACAAAAGAATCGCGATTCATAACTGAGTTGATGTTGCTCCAATCTCTAATGATTTCTGACTGAGGTCGCTTACCAAAATCGACCATGTTGTTTTATTTCACAGTAAGCTCTCCAAATACCCAAATTATACATGTACAAGCACTTAAAATGTGGATTTCTTTTTATAAAAGGTCCCCTTTAAACAATTGTATGTTTATATAGTGCAAAACGTATTCCTTATTACATCCAAGTTTTTTTAAATTAATGAATTAATCTAGGACACGTTGCATTTCTGGAACGTTTGTACAAATTGCATTTTATTGCTCCTGCATGACGCGTTAATACACTCCGTAAACCAGGCCAAATGTGGGAGGCAGCGCACCGTCAATGCGGGAGGTCTCGACAGGGTCTCTACTTGTTTCTCAGTACAGCTTTATTTCTCTGAATCGTTGGCGTTCTTTCTACACGCCCCGTGTGAAGCCTTATATTCTTGTATGCTGTTAGATTAACACTCAGTCAGAATAATGATACTAAGCCTGTGCATGTTATTGCAGATAAAATGGTCTTTCTTTTTAGTCCGTGTGAATTTTAATTCAATAGGGCAAAGTCTCAGTGAGGACAACTTGAGTTTACTTTGACAGATTATTGAAATGTTTAAAATGCATTTTATTTTTAAAAGTGAAATCAGTTTAGTTTTGTAGATATTTGTTGTATACAGTAGATATTCAGGGATAAAAAACAAAAAACAATCAGCCAACACACTGTATTGGTGCTGATTTATTTATTTATTTATGGAATACATGTAATATAGAAAATGTAAGCTACTTCTGAAGTTTATGCCACATGGATGTGATCAATCTCGCTTCCCTAAAAATTTCCATTGATTTAATGTGTCCCAAAAATTTCCATTTTTCAGCGTTATACTGTCTTGCTTCAAACAATAATAATTAAAATGCAAATTATTTATATTTCCTTATGAATGTTGATACTAAAATTTGTGTAAGCTTCTAGAAGCATATAACCTGTAAAATTTGCTGCTTAATTATGTTTTTTGGTAAAAGCTTAAAAAGCAAGAAATCTGTAGTGTCCGTAACCACGTCAAATCCATGTTGCAATATTGTAACAATTTAGCATTTTAGAATAATACACTTTTTCAGGTTTAGCAAGTTTCATCTCAGTGACAGTTAAGATCGTTAAAAGATTTGAATTCAGAAAAGTTACAGACATTTCATGAAAGGGCAGGAAATTGTATTTAGCATATTATGTTAGTTTTTATATGATAAAAATATAAATGTGTATGGATATTTACCAAAAAAAAAAAAAAAAGCATGGATCGGGAGATAAGAAGCATTAAGTATGATGAAAAATGGTGTTACATGATCCGGTCTAAAAATTCACTCCAGATGCATGTAGGGTACAACAACTTTAAAAAAAAAAAAAAAAAGTAGGTTTCTATTTGCTGCACCGGTACAAGTGAGCCACACGGGGGCAGTCACATCTCAGATCGGTACTGTTTATCCCATGTTTTCACCATGACCTGTTTTTTATTCTCTTTATACCACATGTATGTTTATAAGTATGTTGTGCAGGAGGTATCCTCTTTATTTAACTGTTAACACACAAACACACCAGACAATCCTTTGCTGTCTGGTTTCAGTGCCAACTGCAGCTGACAGAAGTGTAAACCAGGTGTAGCTTATCTGTATCACGGTTTGACATGTCATGCGTTCTGAGATGCTTTTCATTTCACTCTGGTTGTTCGATTCAGTTCAGTTTTATCCATATAGCGCTTTAAACAATCGTCATTGTCGCAAAGCAGCATTACAGAATCCGAAAAAGTATGGAGCTAAGTGAGGAAATGTGTATAAACTATAATGATCAGATTGTCCCTGATGAGCAAACCAGGGCTGATGGTGCTGAGGTGAAAAACTTCCTGAGATCACAGCAGAAAGAAACCTTAAGAAGAACTAGACTCAACAACTGTTTGGATAAGTTCATGAATGAGAATGTGTGTGGGTGTTCCCAATAAACTGGCCAGTGAGTGTATATATTTGTTTCATACTGGGTCCACTATCTTTGCGCAGGATTCTCTGATGCCCTTTTCATTACACTCTTTTGTCTGATCGTCTGCACGGACCTTTTTTGGACTTTCCAGAAGTTTCGCTTTAATTCTAAAATCAGCAATTGTTCGAGACAACAGTCACAGGGTGAAAGCAATTATGTTATTTTCTTTTTGTCTGTGTTTATAAACGTGTCTGGCAGCCTTTCCATCAGCAGAGAAAAGTAAATTCCTGAGGACACGTGCACAACCGAACACGTCTCAGCCTCGAATTCTGACTCCGACATTGACTTCTAACGACTACTTGATAAAGGAAAACAAAAAGCAATTGGATGATTTTTTTTTTAAACTCTAGAACACCCACCATGCTACTATGCTAATTGTGTGTGTGTGTGTGTGTGTGTGTGTGTGTGTAGGAGGTCAGGTGGTGAATCTGATGAACCAGCGTCTGCAGACGGGATTCACAGAGATGGAAGTGCTGCAGATTTTCTGTGATACGTGTGAAGCCGTAGCTCAACTGCACCAAAATAAAACTCCCATAATCCACCGGGACCTGAAGGTACACACATGGACACATGTACACACACACACACACACAAAAAGAAACACAGATCCACATAACCGCTTGTCAATACAAAACACTGAGAATGCAGCCACACACACACACAACGAAACATGCATGGTAAGATGACCGTCAGTAACCGAGATGCAAGTGTATGTAGGTGTTAATTTCAGTACATGAAGTGTGTGTGTGTGTGTGTGTGTGTGTGTGTGTGTGCGTGCGTGCGCGCTTCAGGTGGAGAATATCCTGCTACACGACCAGGGCCATTATGTACTGTGTGATTTCGGCAGCGCTACCAAGAAGTTCCAAAACCCCCAGACTGACGGAGTGACTGTTGTGGAAGAAGAGATTAAAAAGTACAGCCCTCTCTCCTCTTTTCTCAGTTTTATCTCCTCTATTTTTTGCCTCACTTGCTCCATCTGTTCCTCCTGTTTTTTTTTTTGTTTTGTTTTGTTTGTTTTTGTCATTGTCATGCTTCCGGCTTCCCAGTCATCATACTTTTATTTCTCCCTTCACTTTTCCTTTCACTCACCCTTTTTACCATTTTCAGTTTGTTTCTCAAATTCTTCTTTTTCATCCGTATAATTCAAATAAAAATTTCATTTGTCTCATACACAGTACGATATACAATTAAATGCTTATATGACCACCCGCGACCTTAAAAAAAAAAGATTATCAATAAGAAATTAATAATGGAATAAAATAAGAAATAAAATATAGAAAAAACTTTTTCTATAAATTAAGTGATAGAACAAAAATATATAAAAAAAAAAAACTTACAAAGCTGTACAAATGTAGAAAATTTTAGTTGTGTAAATTGAAATAGAGTTTAAATAGAGATGACCGGGGTGTGTGCAAATGTGCATGAACGTCCACTCCGTCTTTCCCTTTTCTTTCTCCATCACTGTTTTTTTTTTTAATAATAATAATTTTTTTTTTGTCAAATACTGTCTTTTCCTTCCTTCGTGTTATACCTTGTAAATCTGGTAAAGCACCAAAGGTTGATGCTGAGGAGGTTTTCATGTGTTTTGATTAAAAGTGTGTGTGTGTGTGTGTGTGTGTGTGACACAGGCTCTAGGCTGCTTGCTGTATAAGCTGTGCTTTTTCTCGCTGCCCTTCGGAGAGAGTCAGGTGGCCATATGCGACGGGAGCTTCACCATCCCAGATAACTCGCGTTACTCCTACGACATGCACTGTCTGATCCGTGAGTGTCTCCGCTCACACTGCAGAGGTCCACAGGGACGTCAGGAACACCACAGGAATAACGCCTGAATGCACTCTCGCTTCACCAGACATAACTCTTATACATACACACGTGCACACACACACACACACACACACACTCTTTAATAACCCTGGTCTTTTTGTAATAAGGTGATAAAAGCACTAACAGCGTTTCTCAGCTATGGTTGTGGGAGCCACTGATTCATTCTTCACCTTCTGATGGTCTTTCTGTCTGTCTTTCTTTCCTCCACCCGTCCTTCTTCCGTCTGCTGGTGTGTGGTTCTGGATCAGGCTACATGCTGGAGCCGGATCCGGATAAACGTCCCGATATTTATCAGGTGTCTCACTTTGCTTTCCGACTCGCTCGACGTGAATGTCCTGTCCAAAACACACAGGTCAGTCTCACTCTCTCTCTCTCTCTCTCTCTCTCTCTCTCTCTTACTCTCTCTTTCGTCTTTTTTTTCTGAATTAAAAATAATCTCAAAGATGTTGAGAGAAAGAATTAAAGAGGGAAAATAAATGATAAAGGCGTACTATTCTGGAGGATCTTTGTTCCGAGTACGAGTTTATCAGTTGCCAGCTGGAAATGAAATTTCTCATCATGCCATCATTAGGATTCATAAGATTCATATGTCGGGGGAAAAAAGTCTAGTATCATCATACATTTTTATATTTTCATATATAAACAATATACATTTTATTAAAAGGAAAAAAAAATCTACTTTTGTAGAAATGAGGAGTTTAACACAGAAGTAGAAACATGTGTTGAGTCCTGTTTAACAAAAACGTATGAGAAATCTGTGTGCTTTCACACTTTTCCAATAAAAAGACTCCTGATCTAAAACTCTAGATCTGTCTCTCCGTGTCCAATACCAGCTTTGTTAAATAATGATTATACAACAGTCAGTTTCGACCGAGCAACCCGAGTGATAATAGATGGTAACAGCACTGGGACGTTTAACTGAATGTATCACTCTGTGTCACAGGTGTTCTAATAACCGTTAATTACACAAATTTTCGATCGCAGCATGGGTGGAAGTAGGTCTGTACTGAGGAGAGAGCAGCTGCCTGCGAAACACACATCCAAAACCAGTCACAGAAACACTTTCACCAAGAAAACGCACCGGATGATGTGATGTCATCTATAAAAAAAAAAAAAACACTTTCCTTCTTAATAATTGCTTCTAAGTCGTACTGAATTCCAAATCTCTCTCCAACCCTATGTGGTCACTATTTGGTGTGTGAGACAAGGGATTGTACACCCTAGTGCACTAGCTTTCCTTTTAACGCTATTTGGGATGTAAATAAACCGAGCTTTTAAAGCAGAAAAAGTGGAAATATAAAGTAAATCTCCTAACAACCTCCGGACTGTCGACCACCTACACAGTTTATTCTCCTCACCTTTTGGCTACAAAGTACCTGTAACAGTTAAAAGTAGTAAAATTACTTTCACTTCTGTTAATTACACTAACTGTAAGTCGGCAGCTCCGCCAGTCGCAGTTAGTTTAGTTCCACCAATTGAGGAAGGACAAGCGTTGGCGCCGCAAAATAAACTCCTTAATCAAAGTAGAAAATCACAATCTGTTGATGATAAACGGTGTTTGCGGGTTCGTTGGATAAGAGCAGTATCACACTCAAGGTCATGCTGTTATGCTAGATATCAGCACAGGTGTGATGTAGCCGCTCGCCTCTCGTGTGATATTGCTTAATTAGCAGAAAAGGACGAGTGTGTGATAACTGATGAAACTGACTCGGCTTGTGGTTTCTGGTGGTTTGTTTCCACTGTATTCTCTGATTTGTACTTCTCCCTATTTAGAAAGCACTGGAAATAAGCAGACAATTTACAGTATATCTATGGTGTCTGTTTAATTTCGCAGAATTCTCCACTCCCTGCTAAGCTCCCTGAGCCAATAAGAGCGAGCGAGGCGGCAGCAGCGAAGAAGAGCCAAACACAGACGAAGGCCAGGTAATCCGCTCTTAGTTGACTTCAAACGAGACTGACCTGGAGGTCTCCACTGTCATGTTGCGTTATTTACGCTGATATTTGTGTATTTATTTTGTTATCTATAAAATGGATAACAAAAAATATGGCCTGGTTTCAAATGTTTAAAATGTATTTGAGTTGTGGTGACAGAACTTTATAAACTTTGGAGCAAATGAATGTTGTGTGTGTGTGTGTGTGTGTGTGTGTGTTTGTGTCTGTTAGACTTACAGATCCCATTCCCACCACTGAGACGTCCATCACGCCACGCCAGAGGCCCAAAGCTGCTCAGGCTCAACCAATAGGAGGCGTCCTGCAGATCCAACCTGCTGCACTGACACCACGAAAGAGAGGTACACCTATACACTCAGGTACACACACATCACACACACACTTCAGACATAAACCATTGGCAAAAACAACGCAAACTCTTGGGCAAGCCTCATACCCCGCCAAGACATGTGACGCACGTCGCTCACAAACTGTAGGAAACTTTACACAGACACAGTTTCCAATCTCTCTCTCTCTCTTTCTTTCTTTCTTTCTTTCTTTCTTTCTTTTTCTCTCTAGCCGTGAGTGTGAATTTGGCTCAGCCAGCCGCAGCACTGCAGTCCCAGCTCACACACTCCTCCAACCAGCCCCAGCACAAACAGGTCAGTGTTTGAGTGTGTTTTTATCCCGCAGTCATATACCAATCTTTACTCGACTCAAGTTATTGTCTGTGCGTTTGTGTGTAACAGCCCGTGCAGCCAATCCCAGTTTCAGCACCTGTATCAGGGAGTGTAACTCCGCCCGTAACGAGCCCCGCCCCTCCAGCAGCAACAAGTCCTGTTCCGCAAAAAGCCACACCCACTCCGTCAAGTCCCGTTCCACCTACCGCTCCAGCACGCAGCTCCAAGCGCAAACAACAACAACAACAACAAAATCAACAACCGGCACCGCAACAACAAAAACAGCCTCCTCTCGCAGCTCAGCCACTTGACGCCACACCTACTACCACACCTCCTGCCCCACCCACTGCCGGGGAAATGGTAATCATCTTTGCGTTCACATTTACAGAGTAGACAAAACAAATCACCAAGCACCTCCTTTATCATAAATCGTTAAAAACTAGCATGAAATATATCAGGAATTAAAAACTAGCATAAACATATAATGGGTTATGATTTAGGGCGTTTTCGTTCATTTTCTGGGGTGCAGTCGTTTCTGAGAATCGGTACAAATCAGTCGTGTCTAATGTGAAAACGCCCGTAAAGAGTCTGTTTAATGTCCTATGTGATTTATCCTTTGACATTTTTAAAACTTTTCCTCTCCAGCCAATCACCCCTGGCCTTTCCCAGACCCCGCCCTCTTCTCCAAGAACCCAAAAGGCAGGCCACAGACGCATCCAGAGTGATGTCACACACAGTGCAATGGTTGGTGTGTGTGTAAGCGAGTCCACACAGCAGCTGCAGGCCGCCTCAGCCGAGGCGAACCTCAACAAATCCAAGTAACAACCGCACTGTTACAGTCAAACTTTGTTTCCTTACATTCAAATTTCTGTTCAGATTCAAAGGTCTGAGTTAACTTTTGGTGAAAAATGTGATTTAGTTGAAATAGCTGGATTTTGCAGGGTAACTCGGGCTACACAGTGAGATACCCGTCTGCTCCCTGTGAAGTGACATTACATTAGATGTAACCATGACAACGAATCCAGACAAAGTACGGTACGCGCCAAAATATACAGTACTGAAACTTGCGCATCTCGGACATGTATTTGTGTTTGTCACTACTCTATATTTCGGCGCATATTGGACAATGCACCTATGTTAGGATACTGATGAAAACATCTGGGCTCAGTGGTTTCACGGCCTCCTAGCGTCAACTCTACATCTCGCCATGTGTTTGAGAAGCTGTTTTGAGATCCATCTCTCCCGTGTGTCTGTACTCTCACGCCACAGGTCAGCCAGCGCCACTCCATCCAACTCACCACAGTCTTCCCAGCAGAGTGTGTACGAATCCGGCCAGCAGTGCGCAGTCATCACTTCTGCCCCGAATCTTGTCATCACTTCTGCTCAAAGTCTTGCCACTCCTTCTGCCCCGAGCCTAAGTGCACCACCTGCTCCAAGTCTTAGCACCCCCACTGCTTCATGTCTCAGTGCCCTCGACCAGCCGTCCTGGAACCCGTTCGGAGACGACAACTTCTCCAAGCTGACAGCCGAGGAACTGCTTAACAAAAACTTCACCAAACTTTCCAAAGGTATGAAATGTTATTTTGTACAAATTCTCGACTTTTCCGTTTTTCAGCTGTTCAGTAAAAGAATAAACCACAAGTCGCTGTCTCACGTTGAATCTCTTTGAGTTTTGAATGTGATCAATCGAAGCAATATTCTTACAAATAGTAGAGCTGGGCGATATGTCCTATGAATGGAATCTCTGATTGTTTGAGACCAAATTAGATTTTTTATTTCAAAAACGATTCTTTTTCCTAAAAAAATTAAAATAATAAAACACTAGAGGGTACAGGATTTTTTTTTTGTTTTTATTTAAGCAAAAACAATAGAACCAAACATGAACTGCTTATTTGGACTAATAGTGCAAAGTGCAAACTTACTTTCACTAAACTTTCACCAGTCTTTACAAGTTCTAGTTATTCTAGGAAAATATGAGGGATTGGTAAAGGTCAAGCTGCAGACCTAAACTACTTTTTATAAAATAAATAGTTCTAAACTTAGGGGGAAGAAAATTAAAAGAATATATTAATAAAATAAAAAAAAACTGAAGAAAAATTATTTTGTAAACTACATGCAACTTACATGCTAAATAAAATCAAGCAGGTGCCTGACAGCATTTTACATGTTTTTAGCAACGAACACAAGCCTGTCCACTGCATCAGACATGTCCTGTGCCATCGATAAAATAGATTTTAACTTTTCAACATCGACATAAACCGTTAATTCAGATTACTCGATAATAGCGATTAATCGCACAGCTCTAACAAATAGCTACCAAATGCCAGATTTCATTCAGGTACTGAGTCCCAGACATACTTACTGGATGCTATTAGAGGATCTCTTGCAGCAGTTATAATATTATGACTCTCACGCTACATAGGAGGCTTATAATCAACAGCAAGTTTTCATACTGGATGGACTCTAAATTTATTCCAGACTTGCTTCTGTTGGACAGAGAAACTGTCACATTGAGTACAAATGATAATTAATCACTGTAACATAGCGAACATGAGGGGAACAAAGCAGTTCTGGGGAAACCATATATAAAGATTTACAGGAGAGGGTTAAACTTGATGGAAAAAAATCAATATTAGGAAAACCTGACGTCATAAGCTATAATGCATATGCAAGAGGATGTGTGTGTACGTTTGTGTGTGTGTATGAACGCAGAAACCGCAGAGCCTCCGAGCATTTGCACAGAAGAACTTCTCCCTGGACTGGACTCTGTTGAACCTATTACTCAGCCTTCAGGTACTTAAAGAAAAACACACGCACACACACATATACGCTGGTACATGTTGTTTATATTAAACCAAATCTTTCTTAATTTCCTGTTCTCACACCGAGCTCTTGTGTATGTATAGTGTATAGCTTTTATCCCAGTTAAAGAAGGGCTCTAAAGGGGAACATATGGTTTTTATTTGGACCTTTTTTTGATGTTACATCACAGTGTTTGGCATCAGAGTGTGTACAGCACATGGAGCAGTGACGAATGTGTATAGATGCAACTTGGCATATGGTCAGCTGACGCATGCACATTTCACTGGGCCGATAATCTGCTCGCCATACACGCTTAAGGCCATAAGTATTTGGACATCTGCGCAGTTTTTCATATCTTTTCCTCTGTACACCACCACAAAAGGATTTGAAAGGAAACAATCAAGGCAAGATTGAAGGGCAGGTTTTTCAGCTTTAATTTAAGCAGTTTAACACAAACGTTGCATTAACCATTCAAACAGAAATAAAGTACCTCTATTTTCACAGGCTCAGAAGCTATTTGGACAACTGACTCCTAAGCAGCTTCCCGGCCAGTTGTGCCCTGTTTCTTGGTATTTCATGACAGATTAAAGGTCTACCGTAGCCTGTGAGTGTTGATCCAGCATTCGGTAGCTGTTCATGAGAACTCTCAATGCGCAGTCTGATGCAAGTATAGAAGGCCATCAGTAGGTCGGGAAAAAAACAAAACAAAACAGACCTATTAGGCAAATAAAATAAAAAAAATTAACATTCTTAAAATAAATAGGAATTCATTAAGGACATCAGCAACACAGTGGCATTAAACATTCTTAAAGACCCACGAAGTCAGTCCTCAATCCAATCGAGCATGACTTTTATTTACTAAAGACAAAATTGAAGGCAGAAAGGGCCACAAATGAGCAACAACTGAAGGTGGCTGCAGTAAAGACGTGGCAAAGCAACCCAAGATAGAAAACGCTGCATTTGATAATGTCCATGGGTTCTCGACTTCAAATTAGTTTTTTTATTTAAATAATAGAAGTAATCCTAATTTATTATTGTTAGTGTTGGGAACTTTTTCAGAGACCAGGAGACGTTGGGATATCATTCAAGCAGAAGTTACTCTTTATTGAGAACTCACCGAGCGTCGCTGTAGTCATCCAAGTCTGACTAAAGCTCAGGTCTGGAGAGTTTATACTTTACAAGGGGAGGGATACAAAGAGGTGGAGACAATCTAAACAAAGCATAGTGTAGTACAGGAGTCAGCCTGGTAACGGAGGTTCCCCAGCCCTGATCTCGTCAGCATAACAGTGGCTTTCAAATGCATAGGTGCTAATCTAATCAGCCTGACAGTATCACCCAAACCTTCACATTATCATAGAGATAAAGGCACAGCCTGGCCTTGAGATTAGCATTCACATTGACTTTGGGACCCCATCCAGTGGTCAGGAAGTACATAAAGACAAAAGGTTAATGTCTCTGACACCTGGGCTACCAGACTTGCTCTTCTTAGAATGTCACCAACTTTACCTTAAAATGTAAAACCCAATGTACATAACTCTTTCAGTTTATATACTATTACGTTGGAACCTAGATTTAACATTTTATAAATTTGTAATCCTACATTTGTTAGAAATAGCATAGATTTGTCTCAGATAACCTTTAAAGCTGTAAAAATGTAGGGCTTTAAAAAAATTTGCTGTAATTACTTAATGGCTAATGCAGGATATTTATTAAACCTTTTAAATTAAAGATGACAACGTGCACATCAGTCAGATCCTGATTACTTCACTTCGAATCCATTGAAGTGGTGTACAGAGGAAAATTATGAAAATTCTCTGTACTATTTTCAACAGATTATAATTTATTTATTTATTTTTTTGGAAAAATGTGATACCTGGTGGCTTAGCGCTGTGGCCTCGTACCTCTGGGTTCGAGGGTGCATTTACTTCCTCGGCTCTGTGCGCGTCGAGTTTGCATGTTCTTCGGGTTGCCTCCCACAGTCCAAAGACATGCAGATTAGGTTAACTGTTGTTCCCAAGTTCCCTGTAGTGTGTGAATGAGTGTGTAGTGTGTGCGGAAAATTCAGATGATATATATATATATACAAGCTATTGATGTGTAGAGGTTGACTCGAAGGTGACCTCCTTTCATTTTTTTTTTCACACTAGCATTCAAGTAAGATTGCAGCTGCAGGGCATGTGTGTATGTGTATGTATGTGTATGTATGTGTATGTATGTGTGTGTGTGTGTGTGTGTGTGTGTGTGTGTGTGTGTGTACTGTATATGTGTGTTTACCAGTGGAATGGGAAGTGTGTGAATCTATCTTTGTGATACCACTGGCCTGGAGGACAGGCATGGGATAGGCATGTGTGTGGGTGTTTGATGCATCAGGCCTGCATACATAGAGCTACGCGCACACACACACACACACACACACACACACACACACACACACACACACACACACTTCAAAGGGTTGAACAGTCAGATGTCTCGTCCTCGGATAAACTTCACATTCACTCTCGATCCATTTACATGCCCACAGTCTCAATTCGATCTAACACAATCTGTATAAAACTCCTTATGTGGACTCTAAATTAGAATAAAGGAAATGCTGATGGAGATTAAGGTGACAGTCATGACTTTGTTCCTCCTTCATCTCTTTATGCTCAGCTGAAAGACCTGCTGATATTCTGGGGTTGGATTCAGGTGCTGATTTACTGGCACTACCAGGTGAGTTCATCAGTTTTCATCCAGCCAACCCAAAGCATGTAAATTTAGAAAACAGAAACTCACTCACTCACTCACACTCTCTCTCACTCACTCACACTCTCTCTCTCACTCACTCACTCACTCACACTCTCTCTCTCACTCACGCATCTCACAATGAGGTATTTCCCCCGTCTGAGTTTTTGAAATTGTTGCAATGCATAAGAGGAAAATTAGACAAAACGAGGTGAAATGATGCAGAAATGTCTGACCCAGCCCCGAGTCCCACTGCTGTTTTTAATGCACCCTTGTTTACAATCCCTTTGTTGAGTTTATTTAAAGCGGTTATTACTTAATCTGCATGAGGGATATTTGTGTCCAGTGGGAGTTGTACAGAGTTTATTAGGCGGTCTGCTTTTCCTGGCTGTTAACTAGATGGTAGACAAAAGCTACATGAACGTAGGACAAAGACATTCAAAGTCAAACATATCATACATTTCCAGTGTTGGGTGAATTCTCTCTCACTCACACACACACACACACACACACACACACACACACACACACACACACTTCATTTCCTTAAGAAGTCATTTTAAAATATTCTCAAAACGTTAAATTTGTTTCAGCTTTTTTTTTTTTACTGTTAGATTTTCAGTAGGTCAGAAGTTAACATACACTTTTTGGGATAAATTTTTTAATAGTTTTATGTAGCAAGGATCATATACAATAGTGTACAATCTCAGTCCGATCCTCCAAACCCCTTCAAACGCAAAGTACATACATTAATAATAATAATAATAATATAAAATGCAAATAAATGAGTACAAGATACAGATATATATATTGTATGTGCAATACAACAGACTTCGAATAAGCAGAGTAACATATATATCATCAGAGGTTTACAATTTTCAGTTATATCCAAAATTACCATCTAGCGTCTTGAAGTTTTCCTATTAAGCCATCTGCAACCGCTTCCCATGCCTCAATGGTTGAGGCTCTAGCTTTATTTATTCTGGCTGTTGAAAGTTCTAACCTTACTATATCATGAAACTGAAATAACCAGTGTCGCACAGATAGTGTGTGTGGAGGGAGCCATCTCTGAGCAATTATCTTTTTGGCAGATGTTAGTCCTGCCAGCCAAATTTTCCTTTGTATTTCTGTAAAACCTTCGCTATCATCATTTAGAAGAAGTACCACTGGTTGCACTGGTATCTCTTTTCCTATCATATCAGAAGTTGACTTACACTTTGTTGAAATTTAGTGACTCAGAGCCTCAAGTTCAATTCAGTTGCTTGATCTTGAATCAGACTTTACAAGTGGCTTCTCACATTGTTTACTGGAATTTTTGTTCTTTCAACTGGCCAATCGGAAGCCTCAAAAAAATCATTACATCAAATTCATGAATTCGTCCATACCGCTTATCGATTGTGATTATGTTTTTTACTTGGGGTATTTTATATGTCTGATTCAGAGAAATTCTGATACGGTGAATTAAAGTAGAAATAAATATGTCTAAAACTTATTGTTTTAATATGATCTCTGTTATGAAATACCTTTATTGATATGACATAAGAAATGTTTGGTTACATGAAATGTTTTGAGTTGTGGACATCATTAGCCTGGGAGTACAGTATGTAAATCTTTGGCCTCAGCTGTAGAAACTATGTAAGGTGGTTGTTGAATGACGATCAGATGGTCTTTGATGAGGCTCGATGGTTAAGTAGGTGAGTTTTAGATGATGCTCAGATGGTTGTTGGATGAGGAGTTAAATAGGAGCTTGATGAGGTTAGATGGAAAATAGATGAAGGTCAACTAGTAGTTAGATGAAGTTTAGATGAGTGTTAGATGGAATTAGATGAAGGCTAGATGAGGGTTAGATGGTTGTTTGATGAAGGTTGGATGGAAAGCAGGCGAAGGTTAGATGTTAGGGGTAGAAGACAGTTGGAAGGACGTTTCACAGGTTTTTAGCCACATCGTGGTGCTGAATGCAGAGTGACAAGTCTGTGCTTGTCTCCTTTTTTCTTCCCTGTACAGAAAAGCTAATAGAGGGTCTGAAGTCTCCAGATGCATCTCTTATGCTCCCTGACCTCCTGTCAATGTCTGACCCCTTTGGCAGTTCTGTAGAAGACATAAGAGATGGTAATATGCGTACACACACACACACACACACGCACACACTAGTGTTACCTCTGACACCATTCAGGGTTTCTTCTGTCCAAATAAAACATATACATAATAAATAGTTCTCTCTCTCTCTCTCTCTCTCCCTCTTTCTCTACCATGAACACACAGGATGTACTGAGGCTTGTGTTGATTCCCTGATTCCTGGACTGGAGGCTCCTCAGGTTCATCCTGTGCAGACTGAAGCAGTGAGGACTGGTAGGACTGATTCACTAAAAAATTATGACTTTTTGGAATATTCAACACAGATGGAACAATAGAGAGATGTTTTCAGCCATTTTAAATTTGTTAGGAGAAAACTAACTCTGATACTTTAGATATTAACGTTTCTCATCATCATTATTCCCTTTCATCTTATTAAACTTACAAATTGTTGGCTTTTGTTTGTTTGTTTTTGTTTTTTTGAATTTTACATGATTCAATGGAAATTACTGTTACATTGCTAATTTCTTTTGCATTGTGTTGGATAGAACAATATTAAATGCATATTTATTGTTGAACATCATTTTTTTTTTTTTTTAACAGAATAATTACATAAACCAAATGTATGTCGTCTTTTATACTGTATGTAAGAGCCCTTGAACACTTCTCTCTCTCTCTCTCTCTCTCTCTCTCTCTCTCTCTCTCTCTGATATAGATGCTCTGAGTGGAGAAGACTCTCTCCTAGGCAGTCCTTTTTCCTCCGGCCCCGCCCCCTGTCTCGACGAATTTGCACCTGTGTCAGGAGGATCCGCCCACAGCACGACAGGTGCGATCGCTCATTGCTCACTGACCACGTATCTGTGGGGTAACACTCGATGCATCTCTGTCTGTCGGCTCCACCTTTCCAACCTTTCATCAACGGTTTTATCTGTATTTATCCGTCCAACCCTCGTGTTGCTGTTTTCCTTCTTTTTTTTTTTTTTCCCCCCTCCAGACTCGACATGCTTGATCTCTGGCTTCGAGCCACCCGGTTCGGACAAAGCTGCAGATGACGAGTTTGACCCGATCCCGGTGCTGGTTTCCAAAACGTCTCAAGGTAAAGAGTTTAAAATGCCCTCCTTTCTTTTAGCACAGTATTGTATGAGCACATGGTTTGTGAGATCAGATTACATCAAAGAAAAACAGCTGCTTTTAACATAGGCGTGTGTAAGAACTTTGTAATTATTGAAATTCTTTAGATCTTTCTTCACCTCCTGTACTTTCAGAGTGTCTGGCAAAAAAATATAAAATCCAGATTTCTATCACTTGATTAAAGTGCTTTACTACTACAGAACTGTTCTTTAATAATTACCTCTCTCTGCCCTCTTTTCCTCTGTTTTACCTCATTTTTTTTCTTGCCCTCCTTTCTAACACTAATGCCTGCTAATTCTTTATTTCTTGCATTTTTGCATTTTTATAAACTTTTTTTTTGCTCTTGCATTTGTACCTCCTTTTTTTTATCTTTAATTTTATTTGTTTTTCTTTCTTCCTCTCTCTTTCTGTTCTCCCCGCTGCCTGTTCCTTTTCTTACTTTACCCCACCCGAATTGCCCCGCCCCCCCTCTCTTTAGGCACCTCCCACAGCGCTACTGGTTCTGACTCCAGTTTGCCCAGTTTGGCTTGTTCACTGCTGCTGGTGGATCAGCTCATCGACCTGTAGAGCTCGACGCTCTCTGTCTAAATCTCTTACGTTATCCCTTCATCCACCCGTCCATTCAGCTAGTCCATTATTCCCTCCATCTGTCTAATTGCTTCGCTTCCAGGCTCCATTCTGCTGCCCCCCCCCCACTTCTTCTTATTTCATCTCTCCATCACAATCCTCCTCTGATGCTCCTTTTTTTACTCTTTCGTGGTTCATCTCTACTTTATTCGTGTTTCATCCATTCGTTATTCTTTCATCACAAACCTGCTTTATTCGTGGGTTTCTGTGTGTGTGTGTGTGTGTGTGTGTGTGTGTGTATGTGTGTGTGTGTGTGTGAGAGAGACATCTCGACATTATTGATTGATTAAACATTTATATCTCATCATGTCTCAGACTTGCACTGCACTTTATAGTTTCTATTATTTTAATTTTTATTTTATGTAATACTATTTATTGAATTTATTTGCATTTTTATTACCTTTATTTCTTTTTGCTTTTTTTTTCATTTTCTTCTCTATTTTTCTTTTTATTGTCTTATTCCTCCTGTCTCTCTCTCTGTCACTTTTCTGTTTCTTATATTCTCTATTTTTATCTTATTTTTATACTATTTTCTTTTATTCTTTGTTTTTTTTTTAAATTTCTTTCTTGTTTTTTTCTATCTCTCATTTATGCGTTTTCTCTTTCTTTGCGATTTCTCACATTCTTTCTCTTTTATCATTCATTTTTTTGTTTCTCTTGTTCTTTTATCTTGCTCTTGTTTCTTTTTATTCTTTAATTATTCCTTTTTTCACTCTGTTCATTTTGTTTGTTTTTCTTTCTTTCTCTTCCCACATGCTCATGCACTCATTTCTCCCTGTTTCCTCACGGTCCACCCCCTCTGATGTAAATAATGTGTGTGTGTGTGTGTGTGTGTGTGAAGCTGTAAGTGTAAATGAGCAGTGTATCTGCACTGTATGCAGTGATGTGTGTAAAGAGAGTCTTGCTGTCGTTACCGTAGTGATATTAGAGATTATTATAGACTTTAACGAGAACTTTCCTGTATGCCTAATTAATAAGATTCTATGTGAATATGAATAGAGCGTTAGTGAACGAGTGAGTGTGAGATATAAACATATGTATATGAGTCATAGATTATTCAGAAGAATTCTTTATATCTTTACGTCATGTGTGTTGAATAGGCTTGGGCCGATAACCGATTATATGAATTATTGCAATATCGTCAGGCGATGTCGTGACCATGGACGCAGTACTGGCTCCCTCGGTAGGCAGCATGCGGAAGGTGAAGGAAGAAAATCCGTCTTCTTGTTTGGGACGAATTAAACGCAGAGTTCAGATCTCCATATTAGAGGCATAACAGCAATATTAGAGAGTCATGAGGCCGTTTCCTCCTCGACTGTAGAAGTCATCCAGTCAAACATTCTTAGTCAGTGTCACTCACTTATTCTCAGTCAGTGACTGTCAGTCTCACTCAATCACTCAACCTACAGTCATTTAACCCCCCCTCGTCTCTGTCAGTCACTCAGTCTAAGTCACCCAATCTCTCAGCCTCAGTCAGTCAACTAATCTCTCAGCCTCAGTCACTGTCAGTCTCAGCCTTAGTCACTCACTCAGCCTGCCAGTGACTCTCACTCTCACTTAACCCCTTCCAGTCACTGAAGCTCAGTCACTTTCTGACTCTGTCACTCACTCAGTCAGTAACTGTCAGTCACTCAGTCAACTAATCTCTCAGTCTCAATCGGTCAGTGTCAGGCTCACTTGGTCACTCACTCACTCACTCAGTCAGTTGGAGTCTGTATGTCAGTCGGGGCCCGATATGGAGTTCTGTGATTCTGCAGTGAACGTGTCCTTCACCACCAGAGCCAGACGCTGCCCAGCGGAGACGCCACAGTCATACGCAGAGTTTCTGAACCCAGTATTGTGATGATCTTGCAGAGCCATGATATGAAGTTTAGCAATCATCATGAAATGAAAAAGAAATATTGGCACACGCCCGGTGTCTCTGAGCCCTGTGTGTGTGTGTGTGTGTGTGTGTGTGTGTGTGTGTGTGTGTGTGTGTGTGTGTGTGTGTGTGTGTGTTTATGCGAATGTGGAAAAAAATTGTTCGAGTTTTCTGGAGTCTGATGTCTATTTCTGCAGCAATTCCTTGTGTGGTTCTGTGTATGCGCGCGTGTGTGTGTGTGTGTGTAAGAGAGAGCAAGAGAGAGAAAGCTCTAGACCTATACAAATGTGTGTATTTAATAATGACAAGCTGATGCCTAGAAACACACACAGCATGAATTACTTTTACATTAAGTGCTTGTGACAAAGATTTCAGTCAGAGGTGTGTGTGTGTGTGTGTTCATATGCGTGTGTGTGTGTGTTCTCTTTGAAATGGCAATTCTAAAAGTTGGGTCCAGTATAAACACGTCTGTTAAAAGCACAATCTCTCTTCTTTTCATCTTTTTTCTCCCTTCTGTCTCTTCCTAACTGCCAGAGAGGGGCTCGTCTGTGAAACCCTTCTCTTCTCTCTGTTTATTTTTCCGTCCTTATTTTCTCCGACTCCCATTCTTTCATAGATTTCTTGATCCTCTTTTGTGAATAATTTTTCTCCCCTTTGTCATATTTTCAATTTCACAATTTATCATTTTCATCTTTCTCACCACCTTTCCCCCATGTCTCATTCCTTCCCTTCTTTAAATCTTCCTCATTTCTTTCCCACCGTTCTTTATCTCCTCATGTAATCTCATCCTTCTCCTTTTTCTCTTTAAAGTGTCATCCGACTCCCCCTTTATAATACTTTGCCCTCGATAAACCAGGTGAATGATTTCCCGAGCGATGCTGAACTGTACACATATAACTTAATCATCGGTCGCGCTGCTAATCAGCATTATCGATTCATTAATGTGAATGACCATATTGAGTGTTTGCCTGTTTAAACGGTTTCCCTCTGCTGTAGTGTGCACGGATTATTACCGAACCTGTCACAGTCCACACGCAGGTCCATCCTGATTTAGCACTCTATCATAATGATGATTATTTATTTTGTCCCCCGATAAATCCGAGCTCATATTTCCCTGCCGTGTACAGTCGCGTGTAGAAAAAAAACGCCGCTAACCCCTATGCAATCTCAGCGTTTCAGCGTAGAACACACCTCTGTCCTTCAGTCGCCTTGCAGCCGCAGTTAAGACTTCTTGTGTGTTTGTGCGGAGATTACCCACAATTCCTTTTATGCGCTCAGATGTCGTTTTTCTTGTTTGTCGGGGTTCGAATTGTCACCGTAGCAAAATCCCGAACCCGTGTGTAAGAGCAGAGACTCCATGTGCACCTTCTATATTTTTGTCTAAAAGAGGTTAAAAAAAAAAAGAGGAAAAAAAAATGAAGAACGCGTGTTCAATAAACATGTACATGTGAAACGTAAGTGGTCAGTAGTGTTCATTAGTGCAAACACCTCACTTTTCTCTCTCAGCAGCAACAAGGAATGAAACACTACACAACGTCATGTTAATGGTCCCAGTGGAACATTTCCCAGTGATTATTGATTATTTTATTTAACCAAGAATGACACATACATTTTATGACCACCATAACTATAAACAAATAAAAAGTAAGTTTTTTTTCACTAGTCTCTCTTTTTAATCTCTGTATTGAAGTTAATATATAAAATGCACCGTAAAGTGCTCGTCAAAAGTCCTGAGATTGCGAGTTTGAGTCCAGGTGTTTGCTGCAGCTCACCGCAGCTGGGAGCACAGAGAGAGCAGGTTGGCCGTGTCTTCTCAGGTGGAGACTCTCGCATCAATCGTAGCTACACTAGCCGATCATGGGTGTCTTTGAGCTCACGCAATCGGAAAGCGGTGTCCTCCGATGGCGGATGTGTGAATGACGGTTCAAAAAGTCGGCGGCTTCACGTCTGTTAACCTGCGCTGCGCCCTGTCTTGTGCAAAGAGACCCCAAAGCACCACATCATGGTAGGTTGAAAAAGGGGAGGGGAGAAACAGGATGTTTCTTGGTCCCGAACTGGAGGTCGAGGCTGACAGAGGCTAAAGACAAGGAGAGACTGTTGAAGCCTGGTGCTGACCCTTCCTTGGTGGCTCACTCCGTGAGGGAGAGTTTCCAGCATGGACGGACAGGAAACGCACAGAGACAGAACAGTCGTGACTCCATGTCCATACCGATGTGTGCCTGGCCTTTCATAATCAGCCCGTGAATGCAGGATAGTGGGCCTTGGAGAGCAATGCACTGCCAGCCTAAGCGTATCGAGGCGCCTCCCTCCCCTCCATAACGAGCCGTGGAGCTGGCCATGGTGCTGAAGGGTTTCCTAAGTCTCATTTTCCCGGTCAAGCGAAAAGCATGAATATGGTAAGTGGCGCTGGCTGTAGGCCTGCCGTCACACATTTTTACTTTACAGCTGTACAGAGCTGTTACAAAACACTTGGACTGGAGACTCCTTCCATAAATGCAAAACCATCATCTCTTTGAAGAAAACTTTACAATCAACAACAGCATAATCACCATACACCATATCTTAGCTTTTCTAGGTATGGTATCGGCTATGCCGAATTTTCTAACCCATTTCTTTTAAACTATGGAAGCCTCTGGTTTAGAGAGAGCGACTCTTCCCACTCAGAAATATCAAAATACAAGAGGTGATCAACTCAAGACTTAAAACTGATTGACGTTTACAGAAGACTTCAAGTACAGTACGAGACTCTTAGCTGCAGTAAATCATACAAATGGTGCAAAATTTTTTTTTAAAAAAAGGCCGTAAATCTGTGAATTACGATCCTAGCCAGAGTGGCTCGAAGCTCACTGCAGTCACCTATGAACACTGAGCGAGTGGAACGCCATATCCTTGAACAACTTGTCGCCAACATGCAGAAGGGACGCATCTGTCTGTGGGAACTGTACATTCCCCATACAGTCCTGACCTCTCTTCAAGCCAAGGAATTCCTGGGAGGCCAGCGTTTCAGACGTGAAATACGCAGTACAATCACGGCCCTGGTGTACTCAAGCATTAGTGAATCATGGGATTATATGGAGAAATAAAGGGAGTTTTTACTTTCATAACTGTGTTCTGTTATCCTCCACAATCAAATGTTATGGTTTGATTTCAACAGTCCCAAATGAAGGAAAGAGAGACTGGTGAGAGAAAGACTATTATATCATTAGTGATAACAGGGAAACGTTTCTCAGGCCTTACACAACATTATTTAACTATAAACCATTAAAATGTGCAACTCCTTAGATGGGAATATTTCCGTATAGCTCCACAGTCTGTCATGTGTGTGTGTGTTTGTGTTTCATACTTAATCAACACCTTATGACCAGTCAGGACTGAGAATGCAGCATAGCTGTGGTATAAACACTTATGCAATATGCCAAAATAATGAACACATATGGTGTAGCAGGCGGTCTCATTGTTCTGTTCATTTATAAGCAATTAAGGAAAAATATGTAGCCATGAAAAAAACTGCCATTTTATTTTATAGCAGTGCACCTGCAAGTGCAGACAAGAAATCACTAAAAATCTCAAACTCAGAAATTAAAGTAAAAATTGCTTTGGTTCTACTCTGGCTAACAACTCTGCTTCGTCTTCTTCAGGTAAGATTTATTTCTCACCGATTTACAACTATTAATAATTTATTCACCATCTTACTCATTCTCTATACCACAATATGCAGGGTCACAGGGGTCCTCTCAGTATAGACGTGTGTGTGTGTGTGTGTGTGTGTGTGTGTGTGTGTGTGAAGGGGCACGGTGTCATATTACGTGCACACAACAACAGAGAGAGAGAAAATGGATCTTTAACCTCTCTAATGAGACTTTCTTTTGCTTTACATGTGCGCACACACGTGTTATAAGAAACACTACACACGCTGTACACACGCTTACAAACACAAAATAAAATATGTTTTACACACACACACACACACACACACACACAGTGTTATAGTAAACAGTACACACGCGTTGGCCTCAGTTGTGACGCTCAGTTGTCACGTGACGCTCGGCATCAAAACATGAAGCGCATGCGTGATTCATGATACTCGGTACTCGTAAACCAAGACTTGTTCGTTTTTCCAAGTCAAAATTTATTAAAAATCTTTGCTCGTCTTGCGGAACACTCGCAAACCGCGTTACTCGCAATCCGAG